>JAGKTI010029026.1:0-12770 GCA_018397915.1 Birgus latro | reverse complement strand
AATCAAAACAGGCAGGGCACAGTGTGAATCAAAACAGGCAGGGCACAGTGTAAATTAAAACAGGCAGGGCACAGTGTAAATTAAAACAGGCAGGGCAGTGTAAATCAAAACAGGCAGGACACAGTGTAAATCAAAACAGGCAGGGACCAGTGTAAATCAAACAGGATGTGAAGCTTTTAAGTTATGCTGGAAACTGAGGTATATCCGAAATCAAGTTAGGTTAAGTTACACTGAATTTTTGGGCATGTCATTTAGTAGGTACTGGAAGGGGAAAAAAAATGGTTGAAAGCATAGTGGTTCCTCTGTCAGCTAATTATTCATGAGGACTGGCTGAGTATGAAAACAGAACCATCGCTCGAAATACATGAAACTGCATACATTTTGCTCTTGTGGTACGCGCGTGTGGAGAGAATGGGTGAGGAAAGGAGTGAAAAGGGGGATATGTGTGGGTTTGAAGGTGGAAGTCGACCGAATTGTCTGAATGAAGTACTGAGAGACACGTAACAGGGATTTGGTACGCCTTTGTTGACAGCCTGGGGATTGACAGAGATGTATGTGAAGCGCGCGTCTTAAAAAAATTACTAAATAAATAAAATTGCAGATGTTTTAGCTTGTGAGAAGGAGCCAGGATTCCAGGGGTTTAAATGATGTGTGGATGACTGTGTGGCCCATCCTGTTACTAGTTCTCCCAGTCTTTTACCTCTTTCCTTGTTTCTCAATCCTACCTCACCTTATTCTTAGATGGTGGTGTTAGGACAATGATTTTGATGAATTTATTTATTTTTTATTTTGTCTTATTATTATTATTATGCACGTCAGAGAAACCGTACTCTGTCACATCTCCAGCATCATAGCCTGAGGGAGACTGACCCGGATTCTACTGATTTTAGGAGGCCAGTTATCCCCTCTTCCTAGTTAGTTTATTTCCGCATATACCAGGTTAATGCTCACTGGTATGCTATTTTTACAAGTTACTTGGTATCTGAAGGGTATAAATTACTGAAGAGAATATCAGGACCGAATATTATGTCAAATAAGTCGCTATGAAAGAAGTGTTAAAGGTCTCCTAAACCAGCGTCAGTGCGGTTCTGTGTGGCGGGTAACTGATACATTGAACTAATGCGCTACAACAGTTTGGTTTTCGTTTTTTTGCAGCGTATTTCCCGTAGCTCATTGCCAGAATAAGACAATGCTACGGCCCTGCATTCTCACCACAGCACTTCTCCGTGACTAGCACCGTACTCTGGTGTTAATCTTTTCTTAGAGCTCAGTATACAAGATGGAGAGATTGCAGTTTTAAGGAAAGTTAAGGTGAACTGAGTATAGTTATCGGTTTGAAATAATAACTGTCTCGGCTCCGACATGACAGGGATAATTTGACCTACAATTGCCATCTCCGTCTTGAATGCTGAGCTAGAGATTAGCACTGGAATATGTTGCTAGTCACGAGAAATTATATAAAGCTTGTAGGGCCATAGTACTGTCTTGTTTTGTCACTGGCCTACGGGAAATAAGTATAAAAAGGAAGAAAATTTTATATGTGGTTATAAAGCCGTAACTTGGTCTTATTCTGCCACTGAGCAACGGGAAATATGTTGTAGAAGAAAGAAGACTTCCGCCAAGTAAAGATGGACGAGCTGTGGTCACGAAGAAGTGTTGTTAAGAGTGGAGAGGCGTAGTATTTTCTTAGTCCGCTACTGACCAACGGTAAATATGTTTCAAAAGGACAAAAACTCAATACTGAAAGGTTGTAGAGTCGCAGTATCGTCTTATTCTGCTACTGAACAGAGGGAAGAATGCTGCAATAGACGAGAACTCCATACTGAAAGGTCGTAGAGCCGCAGTACTGTCTTATCCCGGAAGTATGCTGCAAAAGGACGAAAGCTCAATATTGAAAGGGTGTAGAGCCGTAACATCGTCTTATTCTGCTACTAAATAACGGGAAGAATGATGCAAAAACACGAAAGCTCAATACTGAATGGGTGTCGATCCATAGCATCGTCTTATTCTGCTACTTAACAACGGGAACTATGCCGCAAAGGGTCGAACGCCTCCGCCAAGTGAACGGGGACGAACTACAGTGCCTTATTTGTCACGTATCTGACGCCATAACGGTATCTCGGTGCCATAATAGCCTCGTTACTGAAACTCGACGCAGTTTGGGCCAAGACCTGATCCGCTCTTAATGAAACGAGTTAGTGCGAAGTTCTCTCGTGCTGTAAACATGGGGTGAATGAAATTTTGTCAATAAAGCTTCGGTAAACAGCGTGTCAGTGTATTAATTCTGGAGCTCATGAGATTCCCCCGCCAGTCTTAAAGCTGAACTCTCTCTCTCTCTCTCTCTCTCTTCAGTTCCCTTTTTTCCCCACTTTTTAATGTGTGTGTGTGTGTGTGTCTAAGTATATTCCATCATCATCATCATCATCATCATCGTTCGCATAAGATGTCTCGTAACGCCTCATCCTTATCAACTTATCCTGTTTTTTCACCACCATTCTGACCCCTTTCCCACCTATGAATGGGGTGACATAGGATTTAGAAAGACGGAAAGAGAAAGTACAAGTGCATGAGAACTATCAATAACGTATCCAGTGCAATGGGCCACATAATCATCAACACATCATTCAGGTCACCGGAATCCTGGCATCTGGACATATATTTTTGAGTTTTCTCTTCAAATGCCCCTCACATACACCTGTTATTAACTGGCTATCAAGGTGAAAAAAATGTGCCACACCTTTGTCATGTGTCTCTCTTTACATAATTCATCCAACTAACCCTCTCATGCCTCCTTCCCTCCAGATTCACTTACACATTCCCACTTGACTATCCTTTCGTCATTCCCTGCATCATACCTCTAAGAACACTCTCTTTTACACCATTATCAAAAGGCATCCTTATAAATTCCACATACTTTCATGATTTACAAGGCTTTTTATCGTGTCTACTCTATGCATTCCACTCTCATTCAACAGTCCTATTTCCGCTGTTTTTACCCTCTCCACACTGATGCCACACCAGAGTCCCTCACCCATACGTAAATGTCGGCACCAACACACCTCCACGCAGCCTTCCTGAGCGTTCGTCACCCTTTCCATTATTTCGTATCGTGGCCTTCATAGCACCAGCCACTTCTCTTCCCTAAACCACTCTCCTTCTCACTTACACATTTACCTTTAATTTTTATAGCACTTTACAGAGGCACTTTAACTCAATATCCAGTTTAAGTATCTCGCCATTAATTTTCAGTTTCAAAATCCATCAACCGTAGTAATATTCCATCCACTTCGTCACTCGATTTCATACTGTTTCGTCCTCCTACTAACTTCCTTCACCCCTCCACTTCATTCCTTTCCCTCTATGTAGTAATTTACTAATTTTCCTCATCTACTCACCCCCCCCCCCTCCGCCTGGTAGAATATCAGGCTTATATATATTTTAATTAGCTTCCTTTCCAGACATTTCGCCCCTCCGTATAATAATTTTCCTACTGTTAATAGCTTTCTAATAATTTTCTCTCCATCTAGTAATATTCCTTCCCATCTAGTAATGTCCTCACACTCTCTTCAACCTATTCTCCATCAAGTAATTTTTCCTTCGTCTAACCATCTTTCCTCCATTAATAATTTTCCGTCCACCTAACAACTTTCCCTCCAACCAGTAATTTCTTCTCCATCTAACAATTTCCCCTCCATCTAACAATTTTTCCTCATCTAACAACTTTCCCTCCTAACAATTTTCATCCCATCCAGTAATTTCCCCGTCTACCAATTTTCCCTTCGTCTACCAATTTCTCTCCATTTAAGAATTTTCCCTGCATCTAACAATTTTCTCTCCAAACAATTTCTTCTCCCTCTAACAACTTTCTCATCATCTAACAATTTCCCTCCATTTACTAAAATTCTTCCCATCTAATAACTTCCCCTCCTTTTGATAATATTCCGTCCATCTGAAAATTTCCCATCCAATTAACAATTTTCCCCTCCATCTAAAAATTTTCCCTCCATCTAACGATCGTCTCTCTTTCCCTCCATCTAAGAATTTCATTTCCCTCCACCAACTTCGCTCCACCTAACAAATGTCCCTCCATCTAACAATTTCATCTCATAACGCCTTTCATCTCCCCACTTCCTGCCACTCACAAACCCCACGCTTATATACACACACGGCTGGGCCTGTGCTGGACCGCCGGACCGCTCCACAAAGGTCGCGTCACAATTAAAACAAAACACACTATGGACCTACACACCGCTGCTCCTGACGGCATCTCCACCTCCCATCCACTTAGTCCCTTCAGACCGAGGCCAGGAACGAGTGGGAGTAGAGGAAGAGAGAAGAATGATGGAGAAAGGAGAAGCGAAGAAGACGGGAGTGGAGCAGGGGGGGGGATAGGACCATGGACAGGCAGGGTCATAAGTTTCTGAAAGCAGCGTATAAAAGATTCCGACATAAGCATCGCGTCGAGATTACGGCACAAGCACAGCAGGCGTGGGACCAGGCAAAGGGAGCTAGAAGGTAGCGAGGGTTGGAGAGACTTGCAAAGGAAGGAGAAGATAAAATACAAGAACAGGTGAGGCGAATGAGGGAATGGTGGGAGAAGGAGGATGTTCAGGTAAGGGACAAAAAACACCCAAGGCGTAGAGTTTATAAACAGCCCTTGAGGAGCCGGGATACAGTGTTACCGGGCCAGGGAGCAAAGATCAATGTACTGGAGGAGTTGGTTTAAACGACTGTGATCTGCGAGGATGCAAAGATTAATACACTGATGTTGTGTCTGAGTGAGGGTAAAGTCTCAGGGGGTACGAACTGAGGTAGTCTAGGGGTGCATCGATGACTCAGTGATTCGTATGAAGGTGTACATAAGTACGCTCATAAGAGAGATGCAGTCAGAGAGAGTTTGGGAGTCAGACAGAAATTGTCTTGTGTTCAGCTTGGACAGACGGGGAGGAATACAGTCACGTTCATGGGCATTGCGGTTCTGATGAATAGAAGTGTTTGAAGAACAGTTTTGTTTTGCAAGAGTGTAACGCAAGGTGTATAAGTGCCGTAAAGTACCGGCAATCATTACCCAGAAAACCAGCAATATTATTTTGACGCGAATGTCCCAGGTCGTGGGAGTACTAATTAAGTAGTTAAATTATCTTTGTGTAAGACTTTGTAATATTTATGTGAACATTAATTACTCAACGGATGAGTTACCTAGTTAAGTGACTATGTTGATCTTAATGTCGTACATAACTCAAGTTAGGTAACTGAGTTGCTGTCAAGTCGTAAATAAGTGGTTGAGATTTCCCTTGTGTCGAGCTGAGACTCTGTAAATTAAGTAGTTTGCCATAGTCGTATTAACGTAACTGACTTGTATAACCTGTTGTAAAGTAGCGTACATAATCTGTATACTATCATTAAAATAAAAATAAAAATAGTTTGTGTGTCTTACAATCTCAGTGTGTGTGGAAGTTATTTTTGGTAGTCCGGGAGGGAGTCTGGGGCAGAAAGAGATACTTAATATCTTGTTGTCCTAACCTACGAGGTTGTAGGCCCCCTCTGGGCTTGTCTCCGCTGCTACTGTTAAACGCTGCCAACTACAAATTAGTGTCAGCCATTCACCGTGTCCGGCGGAACTGAGTGTGAAGCATACCAAGGGTTGTGTAGGGGGTGTAGGGCACGACACCACCACAGCCGCCCACCGGTAGCCGCATTTTGGGTCCACCAGCACCGGAGTGGATGATGGTCCTGCGTTATACTAAGATATGTCGTGTCCTATGTTATGTTGTGTGGTTAAGTTCCCGAGAGTTATGTTATGTGTTAGATTCTGTGGTGTAGCCTAGAATCCCATGTTACCTGTCTATAATACTGTAGTGTGGAGATACCTAGAGAGAGAAAAACAAAAAAGACTAGAAGCCATCACACGATGGGATCTCACCACCCGCGTAGCCGTAAAGTTTTTCCTCGGCACATAATTTTGCACCTCCATTTCCGATTTGACTCAAAATTCACGATGTAAAACACACACAATCAAAGCCAGCCAGCCAACCTCACAACTGAAAATATTACCACTCCTCTCGCTTCGCAACGCGGGTTATAAAAAGGCGTCATCATTGTAAGGCAAATGCGGTGTTGCTGTACAGAGGCTTCACCGTTACTGCTATTGCAGTATCACCCCACATGTGTTAAAATAGTCGATTCTGAAGGTTGGGCTAATGAATTCGTGGACATAAGAATGCTTGCAGTCACTGAAATGTTAAGATGCTAACCAACGAAAACTTCACTCCCTTGATTCTGCCTCCATAGTCACATTTGGCGGCGATATTGGCGAGCGCACTAACCATTAACATGAGGTTTATTAGAACGGTTACCATGGAGTCCTTACTAAGCTGCACACGTTGCCTCTGAAGCTTACTGCAGTGGTAAGCACATGAACCATTTATAAGGACTCTACTGAAATTCGTTACCAGGAGTTCTCAGTGAGCTCCAGACCTCCTCATTTAAGTTTATCACGTTTTAAGCTCTTTTCGTTAATACACAAAGAAATCCTCATTGGAAGCGATCAGTACTCTAGGGATATACTTTAACCATTGTGCTGCCCACGGGTAAGGTCAGGGGGGAAGGAAGCCTGGCCACATGCACTGTTTACCGCATCAAAGGCCCAGTACTGCCCGATATGAGGTATGCCCATAACGTAAGCAATATGTGGCAGAAGAGACTCAAAGGTGGCGATATAACCAGTTTTTTGATTAATCTAAAGTTGCACTGCTTGTGTCACCATCTGCTAACTTGGTCTACTCATTTATGCTCATTTTTAGCAAAGAAGTGTGCACAGCTTGATCATGTGTCCCATAAGTTGTGTTCCTTGGCCTCACATTCTGAACAACTTTTCTGCTTCTACATTAATTTTTTGAGAATTAGTCAGTATTGAAGTACTTAACTCTATATTTTTGTATATGTAAGCAATTTAATCTGTGTTAATCTCTTCTCTACATCCCTTCCAAGTTCGAATTAAACTTACTCCACTCGGTCTGATTTGATTGAGAGCTTTTACAGGCACACACACTGGCACGCAAAAGGAGAGAGAGAGAGAGAGAGAGAGAGAGAGAGAGAGAGAGAGAGAGAGAGAGAGAGAGACTTACCTCAGCCTCCCATGCGATGTGTAGGGTGTGCCAGGTGAGATCAGCGAGGTTGGTAGTGTTGAGGGCCACCACCAGAGGGCCAGAACCCACGTCCACCACCAGCGAGGGACGACCACCTACCAGCTGAACCGCCAGGACTAACTTAGACTCCCCTAACCAACCAGCATCCCTTAACGAAGACCTAAAATTCCTCGATGAAAACTTAGAGCGCTTTGAAGACCTAGATTTTCTTGACGCAAATTTAGACTCCCCGAACGAAGAACTGATACCCAACAGCTTACTCCTTAGATCATCCGAAGACGCAAAATCATAGGAAGCTGATTTATAAGCACCCAACAAAGACTCATGCTCCCTTGATGAAAACTTAGCATTCTCTCTTGTGCTTCTTAAGTCTCCTCTAGATAGAAAATCCTCCGAAGTGGACTTAGAAACGACCAACGGAGTCCTGAAATTCCCTGAAGAGGACCTGAATTCCCCTAACACAGACCTGGAACTCCTTGGTAAAGACTTAGAGTTGTTGTAGAAAGACCTAAACATCCCTGACTTAGACCCGACACCCCCTGAAAATAACCTAGATTCCCCTGAAAGTAGCCTAGCCTCCCCTGAAAGTAGACTAGCCTCCCCTGAAAGTAGACTAGCCTCCCCTGAATGTAGCCTAGACTCTCCTGATTGTAACTTGGGCTTCGTTAAGTGCACCCTTGGCCTCCTTAAATGTAGCCTAGACTCCCCTGAATGTAGCTCAGAGTCTCCTGAATGTAGCCTAGTCTCCTCCGAATGCAGCCTTGAATCCCCTGAATGTAGCCTTGAACCTTCTGAATGTAGCCTTGTCTCCCTTGAATGTAGTCTACCCTGCCCTGCACTGGAACCCAAGTGATCAGGTCCGGAGTAGAGTAGAATGGCATCTGGGGAGGATGTTAAAAATTCCAGGGATATGTGGAGGCTTGGGGAGGGTGTGGGTGTGGGTGTGGGCGGCTCTACCCATGCCCAACCCCCGTGGAAGTGGCGGCTGAGGACCTTACACCGGGGCCCGCTGCTTCCATGAGGGCACACGCACCTGTGGACAGCAGAAATCACAAGTTGCGTCAGTTTAGGTTATGGCAAAGCACGAACAAGATGACATTCTTTTAACCTACTGCTGATCGGAGGCCATTACCTAATTTAGCCGCCCCTGGTCAGGATATTCTTTTCTTCTTGTCTAAATTAATCCAGAACACCCGGAGACAGAAGAAACTACACATAAAACTTAAAAAAAAAAAAATGATTCACACTCCTATTTTTGGTATCTTAAAAACATGCATTTACTAAATTTGAAAGACTAACTTGCCCGAGGGTGTTGCTGCAATGCCACCTGCTTGAACATAAATTTTCTTTTGTTATAGTCAATTTACATGTACTGCCCTCACTTATGGGACGTCAGTGGGTGAGCAACACAACAGTATTATGACACATCGCAAATGATCACTTATTAAATCAATGAAAGGAATGATGTAAAACTGAAAATAAAACATATGTTGTGGCAGCTTCTTAGTCTTAATATGCAGCGAGAGAGGAGTGGTAATGTCTCCTGCCATATATGAGCACAGATTTATTTAAAAACCTTATATACTGTCTTTATCTTCAGCTATACTATGTTCATGAAAGGGTTACAGAGCAGTGCGTATGGTAATGGTTCACACTGCCTGTTGTCCATGCCAGAGGATACTAATGGTGAATTGGTGAACTGAGAATCGTATCTGTCAGTACTTTGGTATGGATGAACTGCTGTCTTTGATCTCCCATATCTCTAAGGAGAAGTTTGTTTTGATTAACAGCACTGATTACAAACAAGAAAGAAGCACTCTAGTCTGACACTGGAATTTTCTTCATCTTTATTTCAGCTTATTACTCTTTACGTGGCCACAAAACATGAAATCGATGAGGTATGCCACAAAACTTTGCTGTTACCACTTATGACCATCTCAAAGAAAATGTGGCCATCTGATCCATATTTCGCTATTACACTTGGTCAACCTTTCCTCCACACAGAATACATCACAACCAGCAGGACACGGACCTAAAGGAATGTAAATGCATGGTCTTGCTATGTAAAAAGCAGTAAAATCCAGTTCAGTATTGCTCTATGTGATGTAGGGGCCCAGGGCTAGGCTACCATAGTCTAGAGCAACATTTAAGAGTGGGTGACTGGCCTATTCCCTTTGTGGTATTACTCGTCTCTGGAGATTATATTAATACTGCAATTTAACCAGAATTAGACAACACTACGGTAACCTCTATAGCCTGAGGGATCTCTTCTGAGCTGAGAGAGAAATATACGTCATTAGCCAGTGTAACTAAGGTAGTATGTCCTCGGGCTGAAGACGAGAGACAAGGAGACTAGGCAAAGTGAGATTCAGGTAGGCTTGGTTAGGAAATGCAAGGAAATATTAAGCCAGGATATGTGAAGCAAGGTTAGGTGAGCTTAGGTAGGTTTGGGTCATGAAAACTGATTAACCCCTTCAGCCAGAATATGTAATCTGTTATTTAACGATTTTATATACGAGAACACCCTGGTAGTGAAGGGGTTAATGAGGGAAACAGTAACCCCTCTAGCTAAGCACGTCCCTCCTAAGCTGAAAAAAAAATCGTCTGGAGTATGCAAGAATTGTATAAAGTTCACATCCTTGGTTTGAAAGGGTTACATTTGCATACCAAGGTGTGTGTGTCTGCTCCGTGTCTCACCTTGGCCCGGAGTGTGTGTGAAGGCATCGTCCCCCGTTGAGGCAGGTGTGTGGGGTGCAGGTGTGGTCCGAGGTGCAGGTGTGGTGTGACGTGCAGGTGTGTGGAGCTGCATCACGCCCTCCACCACACCCACACCTCGGCTTGGGCCCCACCATCGCTACGGAGCCCACGTCAACGAGGGTGTAGGCGTCATCACTCCTATGGTCACCAGTACAGGCATCACCACCCACGCCAACCACCTCCACGCCCACCGCTGCTCCTGCCTGGTAAAAAGAAAAAATCCTCATCATTTTCATCCTCACCACCACAACAGTTATTATCATCATCATGTTCAGTCCAACAAGAAAAGCCTGGTTAGAGAATAACGTTAATAAATCACGTCCATCTCAAGGCTACATCACACAAATCAAAACACTAACACAGTATATAAACAAAGAATAATGTATATTTTATCTCGCTCACATACGTAATACACCTGTTACCCATTATCGCAAAAAGAACAAAGGAAATATAAAGCAAGAAATAATAATACTGGATGAATAATGCTTAGTGACATTTTTAGCTTGGTTTGTCTGTCTGTCTGTCCGTTAGCAATACAATAAAAAAAAACCTATTGGATGGAACCGCACCAAATTTGGAAAAACGAGTGAGGGTCATTAGAAGAACAAGTGATTTTTCTGTTAATATTACCAGAAGATTTTATTCGGGTAGTGAAGGAATGTGTCCTAAACTGAATGATATCGACTGGGGTGTAGGAGTTGATTACATATATACAAAACGTCTACACAAGTGTGGGTGTGCGCGGGAGGGGTAGATGAGAAGCAGCCCTGATTGTGGCTGAAGTAAAGGTATAAATGAGCGTTTATTCCAGCTAGAAATGCGTACATGTAGAATTAAGTCACTCAGGAATGATGACAATAAGATTAAGCTACAGTGGCCCCATGCTCTCTGGCTCAGACTTCAAAACACCTCTTCCTTAACGAATCTTATGTCTAATACACCTAAATATCCTCTTCTATGTTGCGTGGAGAGACAGACAGACAAATGGGGAAATTAATGAGAGCTGTGGTGTTGATGTGGATGTGCTGGAAAGGGTTAGAAATATCCTGAGGTGATCTGGCCATGTGGAGAGGATGTAGAATGAGAGATTGACTAGGAGGGTCTATGCGAGATGGAAGGGATGAGGGGAAGAGGGAGCCTGAGGATGACAGGGAGGGATGGGGTGGAGAGGTATATAAGTGAGGGTGGTATGAGCCGGAGAGAGGGCAGTTTGATGCCGGAGGAGAAGGTGACATGTATGTGATTTGTCTGCGGCCACCTTTCCGGGATTAAGGCGTCTGACGTTAGATACAATCAGGTAAATGCCACTAGATATATAATTGTTACCACGTCTATGTAAATAATATAAATAACATGGAAGAGAATATTTAGGTGTAATATGTAAACAGACAAGGGGGAAACTATGAAATCTCCTTTAGTCACGAGAACACGACGAAGATTTTTGAAATTTTGAATGACGAGTGAATGAATGTAACAGCAAATGGATATGTTAGTAAATGTGTAACAGTGAATGTATTACAGACGTTCCATATTTTCTCCCTTCTTTTCTTTTTCCCTGTTTCTGTATGTCTGGTGTTAATCAGTATTCATAAGTACTCATTACTATTTTTTCGTTTGTTCACTCGGGCCCGAATTTATATGTGAACTATTTTAATGAACGTAACACAAAAGTAATTAATATCTCTTTCAAAATCTATCTATCTATCTATCCTTCTTCCACCTCTATCTATCTATCTATTTGTCCATCCGTCAATCTCTCTCTCTCTCTCTCTCTCTGGCTCACTTCACCCGCCTTTCTATTGACTGAGTCTTCTTTCATGTTTACCGTTTAATTTTTCGGTACCTGAGCAATCCCCGCATAATCATGGAAATTGAATTACGATGGAAATGACAAACTTGTAAACAGTTTAATAAGAAGTATGAGGTTATTAACATTATTACACACACACACACACACACACACACACACGCACACGCAAACGAAACTGCTACATTTTAAAGCCACTGCCACCATCTTAATTTCTCTCTCTCTCATGACTGCTTCAATTCAAACCAAACTTCTCCACCTTAGTCTCTTCTCTCCCCCCTCCTCTTTCCGTCTCTTCCTCCTTTCATCCCTCCCTCTCCCTTCCCCCCCCCTCTCTCTCTCTCACACACACACACACACGCCTTCTCACTCAGGCGTGTCAACAGCTCCAAATGGTGACAAAAATTCAATTTGGCGCAAGAAGTGTGAAATATTCGTCACCCTTTCGACTGTGAACCCCGACCCGACCCCGCCATGAAACCTCCCTCACTCATCTCACTCACTCTGCTTCTTACTCATCTCATTCTGACTCACTTTACCTGGCACTTCATTTCGTCCTCATCTCATCTTGGCTCACTTTAATTTCCCTTTTATTACCGGCTCATTCTCAGCGTATTCACTTCCTGTTTGTTTCCTTGACTCATCTCACTCAGTTTACTCATCTTATTCACCTGACTCATCTCACTAAGTGAACTCATCTTATTCTGACTCATCTCACTCATTCACCCGATTCATCTCACTCACTTTCATTAACTCATCTCACTCACGTCTACTCAGCTTCTCCAGCCACCAATGAACAATACTCACCGTCCTTATCACAGTCATCTCACCCATCTCACTCATCTCATTCACTCAGTTATTCGTCTTCCATATCTCCTTTCTCTTTGTCCCAGTTATTCATATTTGCATCTGTCCCTTCGTGTTCAGTCAAGCATTTCTCTAGCTTACTCATTCACTTATTTATTCACTTCACTCACTCACTCATTCACTTTACTCTTATTCACTTCACTAACTCATTCACTTCACTCACTCACTTATTCATTTCACTCACTCATTCA
>JAGKTI010029024.1:0-11194 GCA_018397915.1 Birgus latro | reverse complement strand
GACGATGCCAATCGTCCCAAATTTACCGGCGAGGACTCCACTTGGTCTGTTTATGATTTTCTTAGAGAGGTCGAAACCGACATCCACAATCGGCGGATTACAGATGAAAACCTCAAAGTCTCTTATCTCATGGGTCGCTTACACCAAGGCAAATCGGATATCGGATCCGCGATCCGTGCTGGACATTTTGATGGCGTAACAACCTTTGCTGATTTCTGTAAGGAACTCATAACACTTTGTTGCCAACATTCAAATGCCGC
This sequence comes from Birgus latro, assembly GCA_018397915.1. NCBI lineage: Eukaryota > Metazoa > Arthropoda > Malacostraca > Decapoda > Coenobitidae > Birgus > Birgus latro. The sequence goes on along the minus strand of JAGKTI010029024.1, from coordinate 10,934 downwards.
ATCTCTCATTGGGTTCACTAATCTCCTCACCCAGATGGAAGAGGATCTGCGCGTCCCCCCCAACATGCCAAACTACGCGAAGCAGCCGCTGCCATGAAAGCCACCAGTAGCGAGATTCGCCAATTACTTATAGGCACGAAATGGGTACAGAACGTAAATGGAGCTCCTATGGTTTCACTCGACAACCTTGCAGATTTATTTGGTTACCTGAGATTCCTCCATTGGCTTATTCCTAAACAGAGAGAAACAGCTCTGGCGATCGGTTTCAATCCAGGAGATAAAACTGTTCAGATTACTAAAACCATCCATGAAAGAACAGGTTCAAACCACACGCGTCAGGCGACAGACCGACCCTTGCTCTCTCAGGTCTGTCACACTACCACTTCCCCAGACCAATGCCATTCTCGTTCAGTCACACGAGGCAGACCTGCCACAAATCGTTCTCCAACTGCCAGTCGTGATCAATCTAGCGTCCGACAGAACGGACAGTCCTCGATCCTTTGCTGGCACTGTGGTACACCTGGACATCGAGCAAAAAGTTGCGACCGCAAACACACACAGCCTTACTCCCAAATTAGACGGCGTGCGCCTTCCCGTTCGCGTCGCCCTACATGCAAATATCACAAGACTAGTACGACACACACTACCGACGAGTGTCGTTACCTAAATCGCCACCAGTCGGGGGAAGCACCGTGCCCCTATCGGACCAATATGACGTAGCAACAGAACACCAACTCCCCATCCGCCATGTAGGACATATCACTTCCTCAAAATGGTAGGTGGTGGCGACCATCATCCACTCACTTGATGTAGTGCTGCCTACTTCTTCCTTAGCCTTTATCATTCTTTTTTTTGTGCCTGCCCTCCTCTCTTCCTATTTTTCCTATCTTTCCTGTCAATTCTTATTGCTTTTCTTTCTTTTACAGGTGGCTTTACATTGAGTGACAAGCCAAATGGTTTCCTGTAAGCCAAGAAACCATTTACAGCGCTGGGTGGTAACCATATAATCAAACCATACGTGCTTCCTACGTGTCAACAAGTGGGTTGGTGGAGGGTTAGTGCCCCTCCCTGTAAAACAAATAACTCAAAGTCAAATGGCCACCCCTTGCGGGGTTATGGCGTCTGGCAATAGATAGATAGATAGATAGGTCTGGTCATTCTAGGACGGAGTAATGACATACCAACGTCGTTCTTCATGGACACCGGATCTATAGTAAACTTGATTTCTGATACCTCCTTAGACATCATTCAATGCCACCGCAACTGCATCAGTTTCCTTGAACCTCCAGACATTCGCCTATGCGGTGTAGAAGGCTCAGAGTTTAAGGTCAAGGGAAGAGTCACTTTAGAAGTACAACTAGACAGCGCCTTGCTCCCTTTCCCAATAGAATTCCATGTTACTAACGACCTGAAATATCCAGCAGATGCCCTTATTGGCTTACCCACCATGGCACAACACTCCATTTCATTATTACCTGCCTGTAGTATTCCCTCGCTGACTGAGAGCAAGGAAACACCTGATGATACATCCTATCAGCATTCAGAAAAGGCTCTTCCAACCTCCTCTTACGACAGCACTACAGCCGACTCAGACATGTCTCAGTTACCTACCTCACAAAGTCTAACTGATGCTCTCCAACACGCAGAGACCAGGCGTGCAGTAACGAATACGTAAACACTTTTGTTACCGCATGAGTTCACCAAAGTCTCGGTTCGTGTTGTAGGTGCAAAAGAAAGAGTGGATGTACTAACACTACCTGAGACGTGTTGTGTGAATGGCTTAACTTATGAGTGAGCCTGGTCCACGATCTTAGAGGACAGCCTCTGTTATCTATACTTGCTCAGTGTCACTAATGCTCCACTAAAACTCAAAAGTGGTGTAAAGATCGGAGATTTCCTAGTATACCCAGCGGCCATAATGGTGTGCCAGGAATCTTCAATCCCTGCTTACTGTTCATACTGATGATGATAGTAAAACAACAGGTATATGTGCCATTAACTCTACGGGATCTGCTCCGACTCGTTCACCTGACCTGCTCTCAAACCTAACTTGCAAAGATCACAGCATAAATCTCAACTGCTCGACCTTTTGCACGCTTACAGAAATGTGGTAGCCTTACCTGGAGAACAAATGGGCAAGACATACTTAGTCAAACATAACGCAGACCTAGCTAGCGCCAGGAACTCAGCCAATTTACATACGAGCATATCAGCATATCGGTTACCTCACAGCTTGAGAAAACAGACAGATCAGATTGTACAGCAAATGTTAGTTCAGGACATTATCGAACCCTCCGTCAGTCCATGGAATAGTCCTCTTTTCTTAGTCCCAGAGAAGGAAGGCAACTTTAGACCAGTAGTGGACTACCGTAAAGTAAACTCTGTAACCATTCCAGACCGTTTCCCGTTACCTGTCCTCAGACATTTGCTAGAATCACTAGGTGAAAATAACGTAGTCTTTTCATCCCTAGAGCTCTTCAGTGGTTACTGGCAGGTCGAAATGGAAGAATCCGCTCGCCCAATTACAGCCTTCATTACCCCTTCCGGACATTTTCAGTTTAAGAGACTTCCTTTTTGTTTGAGAAATGCTCCTTTAGTATTCATGCGACTTATCCATTCAGTCTTTAGTGGCATGATGGGCCACTCTCTTTTTGCTTACCTAGATGACATCATTGTTGTAAGTAAATCAGTCCCTGACGATTTTGCCAAACTACAACAAGTACTGGAACGCCTACAGCTAGCAGGCCTGAAAATCAACCTCAGTAAATGTGACTTCCTGAGAAAGAAAATCAACTTTCTAGGCCATGTCGGTAACGCACAAGGCATTCATACTAATGACGACAAAACTAAGGCAATCATCAATTACCCTGAACCTACCACTACCGATGCTGTCAGAAGTTTCCCAGGCCTAAGTGGTTACTATCGCAGATTCATTAAAAACTATGCAAAGATCGCCACTCCTCTAACCCACTTACTAAGGAAGAATGTATCCTTTGTGTGGACTAACGATCAGTCCCAGGCTTTCCAAGCGCTAAAGACAGCTCTTGTCAATGTCGTAATAGCATATGCTAGTCGCGCACTTACCAACGCTGAACGTAATTACAGTGTCACCAATTTAGAAGCTTTGGAAGTTGTCTGGTCCTTGAAACATTTCAGAGACATTGTATATGGTTATCCAGTGCGTATCCAGACAGACCACCTTCCTCTATGTGATTTGTTTAAGAGACGCAACCTCACTGGTAGATTAGCTAGATGGTCCATCACCATCCAGGACTTCAGTCCCACTTTTCAGTATGTCCCAGGAAAATCTAATGTAGTTGCGGACGCCCTCTCACGTCATGTAGCCGCACTTGTCACGTCCCTGCAGCCGAAGGTCACTGACAGCACAACCTTAACATCAGAGGATGTTCAAAACTCTCAGCGCAAAGATTCCATGTGGTCACAAGTAGTTTATTCCCTACCTGAGGGTAGGGTTTTTTTTTCAAGAATTCTCCCCCAGTATCCCTGCTTGTCGTAATAGGCGACTAAAAGGGTTGGTGGTGGGTTAGTGCCCCACCCCGTAAAAACAACTAACTAAAAAAACGAACAAGAAGCCTCGGACCAGGACTGACCAAAAGTTGACAAAAAACGACCGGACAAAGGACGTGGTAAAGATTGCAACGTGGATGTTAGGGGTATGAATGATGAGGTGAAAGAGAGAGAGATTGTACAGGTGCTTGAGAGTGCAAAAGTGGATATATGTGGAATAACTGAAACTAAATGGCGAGGTGAGAGTGTGAGAGAATGGGAGTATGGATGGGGTATATGCGCGGGAGTGGGTGAGAATGCGAGGGCAAAAGAGGGAGTGTGTATTGCTGTGCGCAACAGGTGGAAGGAGAATGTAAGAGAGTATGGATCATGTGGGTCAAGGATTGTGTGGGTAAGAGTGAAAGTTGGACTACAAATGTGGGCAATTGTGTGCGTGTATGCGCCAACGCAAGATCGTGTAAGTAGAGTGAGAGAAGACTTTTGGACAAATGTGGAAGCCTGCTTGGAAAAATTTAAAAGGAATGAGAGAGTGTTTCTGATTGGAGATATGAATGGAAAAGTAGGGAATGAGAAGGTGGATGGAGTGGTTGGTGAGTGGGGTGTGCCTGCAGAGATGGATGAGAATGGCAGTGCTTTAGTGGACATTTGTGCTGGGAGGGGGTTGGTGGTAGCTAAAACCCTCTTCAGGCACAAAATGGTCCATAGGTATACATGGCGAGTTGTGAGAAGAAAGGACGGTGGAATGAATGAACGGAAGGCAATGATTGGCTATGTGTGTGTGGATGAAAGGATGGGAAGATGTGTAATGGATGCAAGAGTATATAGAGGTTGGGGGAGTGGACTTTCTGACCACCACTTGGTGATGGCCAGAATCAGAATCCAAACAAGATGGAGGAAGAGAAGAAGGGAAGGACAGGAGGATGTATTTGTTACAAGGAGGTAAGAAAAGTTACAAGAGGATGGAATAAAGGCTGAATATAAAAGGGAAGTGGAGGAGTGATTGGGCAAATATAGATTGGAGCAGATGGGGGACGTGGAAGGTGTGTGCAAGGTATTCACAGAAGAAATCTGTGCAGCATGTGAGGTGGTGTGTGGGGTGAAGAGAAGACGAAAGGGGGTTCAGCATGGTGGACTGAAGGGGTGAGAGAGGCTGTGGCACAAAAGAAGAAAGCATATAATGAGTGGATGAGGAACAGGAGCGTCGAAGAAGCTGAGTGACAGACGAGAGAGTTATATGTAGTGAGGAGGAGAGAGGTGAAAAGATTAGTAAGAGAGAGTAAGAAGATAGTGGATGAGGAATTTGGAAGGAATTTGAGTGCAAAGTGGAGGGAATGTAAGAAAATGTCCTGGAAGGCGGTAAAGAGAGCTAGACAGGGTGCCAACGAAGTCAGTGGGGGTGTGGAAAATAAAAATGGTAGAATACTAGTGAAGAAGGGAGAAAAAGTAAACAGATAGAGAGAACACTTTAATGAACTGTTGAACATATAGAATGAAAGTAATGCAAGTATAAGTGGCTAGGGAATGGCATTGAGAAGGAGAGTTGTGAGAGAGGAAGAAATCAGTAGGATACGAAGTGGTGGAAGCAATAAAGTTGAAATGGGGAAAGCCCCAGGAATTGATGGAGTGTGTGGTGAAATGCTGAATCATGGGGGAGAGATAGTAATAGAATGGATGTGGAAGGTGTGCAGATTAGCTTGGGAGGAGGGTAGAGTCCCGGAGGATTGGAAGTCAAGTAAAATTTTTCCTCTGTACAAAGGAAAAGGGGAAAAAGCAGTGTGTGGTAATCATAGGGGCATTTGCCTTCCCAGTGTAATAGGAAAAGTATATGGTAGGATACTTATCGACAGAGTTAGGGAAATTACAGAGGAATTGGTTGGAGAAGAACAAGGAGGTTTTAGGAAGGGAAGAGGTTGTGTAGACCAGATATTCATTCTTAGATCCTTAGTGGAAAAGTTTCTAGAGAAGGGCAGGAAGTTGTATGCAGCCTTCATGGATCTGGAGAAAGCGTATGACAGGGTGGATAGCCAAGGTTTGTGGAAGGTATTAGGAATATATGGAGTGGATTGGAAGTTGTTGAAGGCAGTGAAGAGTATGTATGAGGGTGCTAAGGCTGCAGTGCGTGTTGATGGGAAACTGAGTGAATCTTTCCATTTGAAGGTTGGATTGAAACAAGGATGCGTCATGTCTCCATGGTTGTTCAATCTGTATATGGATGGGGTTATAAAAGAGATACAAGGTCGGGCAGTGGATGTTGGAGCGACCCTAGTGAGAGAGGGCAGTGTTTGGAAACTCCCTGTACTGTTGTTTGCAGATGATACTGTGTTGTTGAGTGAAGACGAAGGGGAGCTGCAAGGCTTGGTAGATGAGTCTGGGAGAGTGTAAGAAACGGAATCTTAAGGTGAATGTAGGGAAGAGTAAAGTGATGGTCTTCAAGAGGAGTGAAGCCAGTGAATGTACAGTGAGACTGGATGGGAAGGATATGGAGAATGTGAGTGAATTTAAGTACTTGGGCAGTGTGATGAGTAAGGATGGAAGTCTGGAGGGTGAAGTGCTCGAAAGGGTGCAGCAGGGAAGGAAGGTTGCTGGTTCGTTGATAGCAGTGATAAGAAACAGGGAGGTGAGCATGGAAGTGAAAAAGTTGTTACATGACAGTATTGTGATATCAACTCTAACATATGGAAGTGAAGCTTAGCCCCTGTTGGAAGGACAGAAGTCAAGAGTGAGAGCAGTTGAAATTAGTTATTTGAGTGGAGCATGTGGGGTCAAATTGAGAGACACTCTAACAAATGATGAAGTAAAGGAGCGTTGTTGTGTGGTTGAAGACATGTTGGGAAGCGTTAGGAGAAACACGTTAAGGTGGTTTGGGCATGTGGAGAGGATGGAGAGTGAAAGACTGGCGAGGAGAGTGTATGTGAGTGAGGTGGAGGGGGCGAGAGGGAGGGGGAGGCCGAGGATGAGATGGAGGGATGGAGTGGAGAGGTATATGAGAGAGGGGGGTGTGAGTTGGGAGTTTGGTAATGAAATGGCAGGGGACAGAGTGACATGGAGGCGATTTGTTTGTGGCCACCCCATGCGGGATTGAGGCGTCTGGCAAAAGATAGATAGGAGATGCCTCGACCTTACCTGCTCTACTAGTACCACTAGATGAGTTCATACTAAAAGATGGTCTCTTGTACAGAAAAACATTCCTTACAAGAAAGGATTTGCCCAACAGAGAAGTACACCAACTCGTTGTCTCTACTGATCTGATATCTGCGGTCCTTCTCATTGTTCATGATACACCTCATGCATCCCATCCAGATAAAGACCGATGCTTGCACCAAGAACGTCTCGAGTATTATTGGCTAACCATGCGTCGCGAAATCAATGCTCTCTGTGACTCTTGCATCTCGTGCCACCGCCACAAAGGTTCCACCGGCTTACCTGCACCTCTCTTACAATATCCAATCCCGTCACGCCCATTGGAAACAGTGTCCATCGATCTTCTCAAACTCCCTCTTACAGAATCAGGTGCAGAGTATTTGTCTGTACCAGTCGACCACTTCTCACGCTACTGTGTCCTCGTCCCCCTCTCAGATAAGACTGCGAAGAGTGTTGCACGTGCCTTCGTAGATCATGTAATTTGCCCATTTAGAACACCATATACCATCCTCACTGACAATGGTACTGAGTTCAACAATAGTCTCCTGGAGGAGATCTGTTGCTGCTTTAAAATTAATAAATGTAATGTCGTACCTAACCATCCGGCTTCCAATGGCCTTGTAGAGTGCCACAATATAAAAATCTTAGAGTGCCTCAGACACCTAGGCTCCCATAGTTCGACATGGGATGACTGGATTCCCCAAGTGGCATTCTCAGTCAATAGCTCCATCAATGCTTCCATTGGCGAATCTCCCTTCTTTGGCCTCTTTGGTTTTGACAAACACCTACCATTCACCCTGTTATCCTAAAAGCCAGACCCCATCTATAACATGGATAATTATGTCAAAGTAAAATTGTCCAACCTCCAAACAATCCATCAGTATGTAACATCCAATCTCGTTTCATCTAAAGAGGACGTGATACAACGCCAACATAAATCTACCTCTCCTATCACTATCGACATCGGTGATCTGCTCTATGCTCATTCCCATACGCGTACCTCTAAATAGGATGACAAATTTACCGGGACCCATCGCGTACTGACTAAACAAGCCAACAAGTTTCACCTCCAAGACGTCTCCACTACAGACACTATGTGGGTCCATGCTGACGATCTAAAACGTGCTCCACGGGGCCTAGTGTTGGAAGAATCACTTGCACACCCTACTGCTCTCCCTCCTACTCCGCAAATCCCTCAGTCTACCCCATCTCCACATATCCATCAGTCTCCTTCCTCTCCACCTACACCTACTCATTCATCAACCAATCAGTATCGGTCCAAACTCCGTTCCGCCCATCAACCTCTCCAGGAACTCTCCCATTAATTCTCACCTAATCTTCTAAGTATGATGTTAGCGGTCTACCGGCTGGCAGTGCTGACCCTCCTAGGTTCTGGGACGGGTGAGGACGATGGTGGAGTACGTCCCGGGGCCTTGGTCGGCTCGGGAGGCGAGGTAATGCTGATTGAAGATGTCGTCTCCCTGTGCTACGATCTTGCGCCCCTGGCCGACGTAGCCATCGCCCTGCCTGCCTACGTGTACCAGCTCCACAAAATCAAGACCCACCTCACAGCCCTCATGGGGAAACACAACCCAAATCAGTATTTATATCATCTTTTCCTCCCACTCTCCTGGCAGTTGCAATACATATCTGGTAAATTCACTGAGCTCAGTGACACATTCTCCATTCAGCCACCCGTAGGTCGTTCTCGTGTGAAACGAAGTATCTTTGACCTCGGAGGTGAGATTCTCAGCGGATTGTTTGGTGTCGCTACAGCCCGTAACCTTTCCAGCTTCAAATCTGACCTAGCTCATTTAGCTTCTGCCCTGGAATCTCAACGCCGAGTCATCAAAGTCCAACGCACTATGTTATAGAAGATTACAATCCACCTAAACGAAGTAACTTACACTCTGAACAACTTCACTGACATCTTAAAACAACACCTGTCTAATCTCAACGTTATTTCTCAGTTCTTTTACATCAAACTCAACATGGATAATCACCAACTAGCCATTGACTCTCTCTTCTCTCAGGTCACTACCTTGGTTCGTATCCTAGTCGATGCTATTAATGGACGTGTCACTACAGACTTAGTACCTATCTCAGCTGTCCACTCTGTATTAGAATGGGCTCACTCTACTTCCGGTTTATCAACTGTACTCCCCTACTCCTCTCTCGAATATTACTATCCAGTTCTCGAGGCCACTCTTCTCACCACATACGTTGTTGTTCATATCCCTCTCCGTTCTGACATCACCTTCAACCTTTTCCACATCATTCCCTTCCCCTTCTGGTACAACAACTCCTTATTGCAAGTCTCTGTTCTGTTCCTTGAGAATATTTCCTCCTATCCCATGACCATCTTTCAATAGCCTTCCTTTCTACCACTGACCTCCAGCAGTGTTTCAGTAGCCTTCCTTGCTACCACCGACCTCCAGCAGTGTTCCTCCCTCACCCCTACCTCTCGTCTCTGTGATGCCCACCTTTTCGCTTTCTTCCCTAGCAGCGCTACGCCCTGTGAGTCTGTTTTAGTTCGTAACCATTCCATATACTCGGCCTGTTCCTTTGTTCCAGCTCCTGTACTCCCAGTCCACCATGTTCACCTGAACCACGTCCAGTACTTCTACTTCACTGTCCCCATCTCTGTCACAGTCATGTGTCCTGGTACTTCGGTCCGCTCCGTACCTGCTAGTGGTCTCTACAAAGCGCTGGACTATTGTACCGTCAAATCAGAGTCAGTCATCACTTACGCCACTCGCTATCACCAATCAGTCCGTAAACACTCCTATGACATCTTCCAACCAATTGACATGCCTTCCAACCTGCCATCTACTAACATTACCGTTGTCTTCCCCCAACATGCGTATGTTAACATTCCTCAACGACAGTGACTTCATTATGGATCAATTTTCTCTGGCCCTCAGCCGTACATGGGTTCATTCAACCGTTGTTTCCCCCTGTGGTCTTCTCTTTCATAGGTTTTTTCCTCGTCCTCTGTCCAGTGCACTGTTGTGTCCGGAAAATGGAATGCACACTACAGGAAATCAGACTTGTTACTGGCATAGTATGCCCTCCCCAAGATTAAGTGCCCTCCCATTCAGTGACTACCTATGCCACCTGATAAGGTGCATAAACTGTGGACAGAAAAAGTACCACAAGCAAATGTTGACATATCTCTGATACAGTAATGTGTGATAACTAGAAACTAACATAGAAACAAAAAACAAAATGAAGAAAATGAAAGACATGTGTACGCTATTCCACGAGTGTTATCTACAGTACTTATATAGATATCTGAACATGCGTGACCGCATACTCTATTTACTCCTTGTATCATATATCAACATGATGCTATGTGTATCTTATATCAACATACCTCCCCTTGTAACAATGTATATCACTAGTTTCCATCCCCTTGACATGGCAATGTCCTCCCTTCGACCCCTGTATCATACTTCCTCCCTCCCATCCCCTGTATCATAAACCCTTCCTCCTGCCCCTGTATCATACTCCCTACCTGTACAAATCTCCCACCTCCTTTAGTCATATGAACCACTCCGTATACCTCCTCTCTAGTGTCAGGAGACACCATCTCAATCACCCGGGGGAAAATTGTACCATTCCCCTTATATGTGTATGTATTATGCCATTATGTATATGTAAATATGCCTCCCTCACTGTATACCCCCCCACCTCTATATGTCCCCCATCACTGTATCCAGAACTGCAGCGTTAGCAGCGTTCCCAGGCTCACCACAGACCAATACCATATGTAACAGTCAGTTGAGGGCTGATATCATGGAGGTAGCACCTATATTTCTGTCCTCCACAATTAAAGGACGTAAATAGCTACTCCAGGACTTTCCTTCAACCATCAAGAGATGGGTGTTACAGTAACACTTGCTACTCGAGCGTTTATATTTGTTCAGACTACTTTAAAATTGATGCTGAACTCCAGTACCTCAGAAATTTATACATAAGAACTAATTTCCATAAAATTTTAATGATGTATATATTGGTAAAACACTGAGTAAATTACTATGCCCATCTCTTAAGTCACCTACTGTACCTAGAGATGTGATTTAATTCCCTATTGTTTTTCCTGAGAAAGGCAGCTATTTACACCGTATACGTTTACGCAGCTTACTACGTGAATTTAATCCACAACTAAATGTTATAGTAGTTTTCAAGACAAACTGCACTATCCAGTCAATCTTTCAGTTCAAAGATGTGGTTCCTGAGGAGCTTAAATCGTCCGTTGTGTG
>JAGKTI010029023.1:0-12770 GCA_018397915.1 Birgus latro | reverse complement strand
TAGCACAACTTTTGAATTAAATCACGGCCGGTACTTAGGCCAGTTTTGACATCACTTTTTAAATCCGTTGTGCTAGCTGGGAGTTGGCTCAGCCAAGAGCCTGTTGTTATTATTATTATTATTATTATTTTTGATTGTTGGGGGGGGAGAAGAAACTTTCTCGTAGGCCAACGGTACAATATTGCAGCTCAATAGAGTGTCTAGTTCTCTGCTGCATGCCGTTAAGGAAGTTTGTAATTCTCGACCCTAGAGAATTGACATAGCACACTTAGCTATACATTGTATACCAATTATACAATATTTCATTATTTCTTGGGAATACTTAAATTTCCCCTGACATCTGGCGACACGCCAGAGTAAAAATCTCATTTTCCCCTGACAATGTTGCTGACAAGGATTATGTGCAGCCTGAGGAGGAGAGTAGCAGCAGTGATGAGAAGGTCCCATATCCAAGGAAGCAGTGCTACATTATGTATCATGCTGCTAGAGAGCGCCAGCATCCACCCCAACCACATGGACACACCTCTCTCCAGCCCCTAGAGGAAAGGGAGGGCGAGGGTGAGGACGAGGACGAGGACGAAGACGGAGACGTGGGACGTGCTGCCACGTGGTACGGCAACGAGCACATCTCCCATTGAGGACCTGAGGGGCCAGCACAGAGAATAAGAAGGTATTGGCCTAGTGTTTTGTTTGGGGAGGGCGGAAGGTGCGTGGCGGGAGTGCATAGTGAAGGGGAAAGTGGTGTGGTAGGAGTGTTTGTTGAAAGGGAAAGCGGCGGGAGTGAGGGGGCCGCTCTCGTGGTGCAGCAAGGGAGCAGGGAGGCGAGGAGAAGCCGCAAGTGGTGAAGCCCGCCTCTCTCCACCTCCCCAACCTCCCCCTCCACCATCTCCTCCTCACCCCGACGAAGGCGACAATGGGGACGATGGGGGCGACTCCAGTGTGAGGTGGGACTGGGAAGATGGTACTTCCATCATTCACCCCATCACTAAGGAGTGGCGATCTGGCTGCTCGGCTCCTGGAAACCACCCAGGCTCCACCAAGGTGGGTTTCTTCCGCCTGTTCTTTGGGGAGGAATTTGTGGGCCGCACTGTGGAGCAGACGAATTTATTTGCAAGCAGGCAGCGCCTTGAGAGTGAATGCCAGGGCACGAGAAACGGGCACTCCCTCCTCTATGATTACCCTGCCTCCATTGCATAGATGTTCATATTTTTAGCATTAGTTCTACTGTTGGGTATTGTATGGAAAAGACAAATTCCGGCCTACTGGACTACGGATCCTGTCATCAACACACCTTTCTTTGACAATGTAATGAGCTGTAATAGATTCCAGCAAATTCTCAGCCCCTCCACTTTTACGATGCCGACGATCCTGCAAATGAAAATAACACGGATAGAATGAGGAAAATTAGGCTGGTATTTGATCGCCTATGGGAAACGTTCCGCTCATCCTTCTATCCTTAGAGAGACTTTGTCATAGACGAGAGTCTCGTGTTGTGGAGAGGCAATGTTTCTTTTCGACAGTATATACCCAGCAAAAGACACCGTTTTGGGTTCAAGATCTTTGTTATGTGTGACTGTAGGGCTGGTTATGTGCAAGACATAGTCTTGTACAGCAGTGCACAGACAGACATAATAGTAGATCGGAGTATTGGACTCTCTGGGGCCGTGGTAAAAACAATGATTGAAGAGTACCTTCATCGTGGTCACGTGCTGTACCTGGATAACTGGTACACTAGCCCCCTTCTCGCTCGCTACCTACACCTGCACGACACGGGGGTCTGTGGTACCGTCAAAGTGAACCGTCGGCACATGGTCAAGGTTGGGTGGAAACTGGACAAGAATGAGGTGGTCTTCTTCAAGGCAAACAACATCCTTGCCACATTATGGAACCATAACAGAGAGGTTTGCCTCCTGTCCACGGTTCACCTGCCCCTGATGCACCACACAGTCTCCGTCAATTACCGCAGCGAGAGGAGGCGCCACATCTGGAAACCAGAGTCGGTACTTGACTGCAATATCAATATGAGGCAGGTGGACCAGTCTGACTCTATGATTTCCAGTGTGGAGTGTGCCAGGACCACAATGAAGTGGTACAAAAAACTCTTCTTCCACCTGCTCGATATCACGGTCCTGAACTGCCACCACCTCCATGCCATGACAACTGGAGTTCAGGAGACCTTTGAAGAGTTTGTGAGGGAGCTGTCTCGGGAGATAATTGCTAAATATGCAGTCGAAAGGCCCCAACACGGCCCCCGCCCCGCCGCTGCCGCCGAAACTCACCTAATGATAACCGCACACCACTTCCCACCCCCTATCCCTCCCCAGCCAAACAGGCCTAGGCTCCAAAGCAGGTGTCATTTGTGCAGAAACTCTAAAGTGAGACCAAGCACTCAGAGAAAAGACACCAGGTATCAGTGTGATGAGTATGATGTCGGGTTGTGCAGTCACCCTTGCTTTAGAGAGTATCACACCTTGCTGCACTTTTGATATAGTGTGATTGCGATATGACGATCTATATCCTGTGAATATGCGATAATCAGACGCTCAATGTAATAATAAGGCTTGTAAATATGTGATTAGAGTTGTATAAAGTGGAAACGGGTGTAATGTTAGTAGAAAAGTATTATGTAAATTGAAATATAAAATCTAAGTCGAAACATTCTTAGCGAGTTTGCTCAGTATGTAAAGATGCGATATTCAGACGCTCAGTGTAATAATAAGGCTTGTAAATATGTGATAAGAGTTGTATAAAGTAGAAACTTGTGTAATGTCAGTGGAAAACTATTATGTAAGTGGAAAAATAGAATCTAAGTTGAAACATTCCTAGCAAGTTTGCTCAGTATGTACAGATGCGATATTCAGACGCTCAGTGTAATAATAAGGCCTGTAAATATGTGATAAGAGCTGTATAAAGTGGAAACACATGTAATTTAGTGGAAAAGTATAATATAAGTGGAAAAATACAATGTAAGTTGAAACAGCAGTCGTAGCGAGTGTGCTTGCTACATAAATATGTGCTAATATTACGCTAAGTATAATCGTTAAGACATGTAAATAGATGATAACTGTTATATAAAGTGAAAAAGGGTATCATGTTAGTGGAATATTATTTTGTTAGTTGAAAAAATGAAATTTATGTTGAAACTACAGTCAGAGCGAGTGTGCTGAGTATGTAAATATGTGCTATCATTACGCTAAATATCATCGAAAAACATGTAAATATGTGAAAACATTTACATAAAGTGAAATATGGTCTAATGTCATTGAAACATTATTATGCAAGTAGAAAAAATGATATGTTTGCTGAAACAAGAACCTTAGCAATTCCTGTGTGACCAATGTGGCCGAGCTCGCTATGCTCGCGCAATGGAACAATGCTTATTTTACCTATATTTCGGTATGAAAACCATTATATTGTTGTAGTAAACTTTTATTAGTTCCAAATCATTAAATGTATACCTGTTGTGAGTCGTTTCCCATAACATTTCCTACCATAGAAAACGTGACAGCCAGACTCGACGTTGACAGAATACGGTACCTGCTGGAGGGAAGCTTACATGTTCGGACCACTTATGGACCCAGGTGAGCACTTTTTTGTGATTTTCCATTGTTTCTTAACAGAAGCGGATGCTTGAGCCAAAAAAATAAAAAAAAATAAAAAATTGGTCGGGACTGGGGTGGTTCAGAGGTGGAAAATTGGTCAGGACATGATGAGTTAAACTAACCCAATAAGTCCCTGCATAAGATAAAGGGGACGAAGTTTTTTTTTTTTTTTTTGGTGAAGGATGGGTGACATTTGGTGTGCAAGGCGAGGTAGTGCCATATGAATACGCTATAATCCCACTGGTTTGGTTAGATGAGGATGACAATATCTGACAAAACACACACACACACACACACACACACACACACACACACACACGCACGTTTTCAACAACCTTCAACATTAAATCAACCATTCACAGGATAAAAACAAGCTGGTGAATAAGAGAAAACCACAAAAACAGTGGAGGACGTAAAGTAAATACTGACAAGGAATTCTTGATCAGTCTGTCCGTCAATGTCAGCACACTTAAATCCCGAAGAGGGATGATAACATACGAATCGCATCTATGTTACTCTGTCCTCTGCCACTCACACACCTCTCTCTCACATATCGTACCACTCCTCCCACTACTTTATCTCATCACAAAATAAGTATGTATGTATGTATATATTTTTTGTATGTGCACAAGTCTGAGCACAGGCTTAACAGCCTGTTTCGTGAGGCCCAGCAGTCCTCCCACGTATCATACACTTCCATGTAACCACTTCGGCGCTAAGCACCCACCGTTGATACCGAATACATAGCAGGAATATCTTTTACAGGACTGGTGGAACGGTATTAACTTGTTTTTTTGTTTTTAATTGGCGAGTCTTATGGTAGATCAGTAATGTCTGCTTAGCAAAATTAAAATCCTTTAAACTGTTTCCTGTCCCAGCAAGGATTCGTACCCACTCCCACTACCACAGTAGACCACCTCTCTACCGACACGGCGAAAAAAAAACATATGTCGCCACAGTAAAACAAAAACAAAAAACAGAACAGTTATTATTGCAGACCTGATCACTGAACCTCTTCAACGTATAATTTATAGAATGGTAAAGTAGTGTTTCAATGTTTCTTATTATATTTGTTTATTAGGACTTGGTTTTCATATCCAATGCCCTCCCAGTCTTCCTCCCCCCCCTCACTACCTCCCTCTCAGTAGGCAAAAGAAGCATCTGCCGGGTTAACTGAACAGAATGCCGTTGGTGATCTTCCAGTTTTTTTTCTTGCAGTTCCATAATGTTTGAACCATGAACGAAGGAAGGCCTTGTGAAAACTCATTTCTTATGTATGGAGTCTATTGTCCTTTATCTTATCCCAGCTGCAGGGGGTCACCTTGATGTGGTGACGGGGCTTGAAGCGTGGTTTGCATAGCCACCGACTTTGGAGGCATGCTTACCCTTGTAGGGTTCAGCATTTGTCGGCCTCATGGACCAAGCACCCCCTACATCACTGATGGAGGAGGCCTGCTGGTGATATTAGTCCCTGCCCATTTGCCATCTGTGGCGGGGCCGTTGTCTCCCCATGTGTTTGCCGTGTTTGGCATCCCGTAATGCAGGGAGACTGGAGTCCTGGGGGTTGAGCGATGCTGCACGATGCACCCTGCAGCTATCCATTCACCTCTTTTGTCCCTTTTTCTGGCTAGATGGGAGGCCTGATTGGACCTGATCAGGTCAATCGGCTGGTAATGCATTGGCTAGGGTCATGTAGGCACTGAGGGGCCTTGTGGCTCCTATAGTCCTGGGGTCACCTCTGCCCCGGCCCCCCAGTGGTTACCCACATATACTCCCCTGCTACCCCTGAGGTCGCCTGTGGCATACGGCCTCCCCTTGTTGAGCTCCACAGTGGGTGGGGGGTGGGAGAATGAAGTTTTTAAGTTTACTGTTATGGCTGGTATTAATGTGCCAAGAAGAAGCATGTCCAAGGCTTCTTCTTGGCCTTCAAATACTGCCACTCTAGAGCCCTTCCAGGTTCCACGTGGCTTCATGGGGGATTCGGCCTCCCCTGCCTTGCCTCCCCAGTCCAGTGGCAGGGGTCGCAGGTGGGAATCAAGGAGTGTATCCAGCCCTCATGGCCCCCACGTTAAAGATTTGGATACTGTGTTGATTACTCCTTCTCCTGCACCTTTTGTCAAGTTCATAGTCATTCGTGGCCATGCCGAGGTAGACCTCAGAAAGTTTGATTTTTTTCGAACCCATCGAGAATTGTCACTGCTTGTTTTGTGGACTCTAAAGTTGTTCCACAGGCTCACGACAATTTGTTGGTGGAGGTATCTGGCCCTTCTCAGAGTGCGACTGTTCTATCTTTATCCATGCTTTCTGGTCAGTCAGTTACCTGCTCCCCTCATGCTTCATTGAATCATTCTCGTGGCGCTGTCTATGCAAAGGAACTACTGATTTATGATGAGGCACGCCTTGTTGAAGGGTTGTTTGCCCAGAATCTAATAGAGGTTGAGAGGATTAAGAAGATAAATGGTGACCCTGTGTCACGTCCGTCCTTGAATGTGACTTTTGATTCAGTGAGCCTTCCTGCTGTTCCTAATGCTACATGATACCAGTAAAGAGCTTGGCCCTATGTCACTATGCCTCGTAGATGTTTCTACTGTCAGTGTTTGGGTCAGATTGGCTAAACTTGCTGGTACCTTGCTCTGGGTCTTCCAGCAGTCTGCACATCACGTGGTTTAGATGTTCATGAGGGTGTGGAATGATCTGGTCCTGTATCTTGTGTCAATCGTGGTGGTGAGCACACTGCTTCTTCTAAATCTTGTGATCGTTACAAAATGGAACATAAAATTTTGACTTTCAGAGCCACGGAGAGGCCGAGTTTTACCAAAGCTAAGTGCCGTCTCATGTCTGTGTATTTCCGTCCTGGTGTATCCTTTGCTTCTGTTCTTTCTAGGTCAAAGCCTGCTGTGCGTTGTTGTTGGGCTCGTGCTCCCCTCACTGACCTTTCTCCTCGTCCCATTGTCCGATACCGGACGTCCTACTCCTCCTCCTCATGGTCTCCCAGAGACTCCGGGTACATTTGCAGTCCACATCTCGTCTGGCTCCTGCTCCTGTACTGGCTGCTACTCCTGTACTACCTGCTTCTCCTGTACAAGCTGATACTTTTGAATTGATTGCTATTCCTGCACTTGCTGCTGCCCCTGTACTATCTGCTCACTTTGATACTGGCGTTCAGTCTTCCCTACAGTGTGTCTCAACAGTTTCTAGTGTGTCCTCAAGTTCTTGTGTTGAGATGGAGGTTGCGTCTGCCAACCCCAAACGGGTGAGGAATGAGGAGTCTTTGGGTAATTGCTCTCTTTCTAAGGTTCAAACTTCTGTGCCACATGAGTATTCTGAAGGGCCTCTTTGCTCAGTAACCCGAGCAATGGTGGCATCTAAGACAGTGGGTGTTCATGATGGTCTTTCTAGGGTGAGGCGGGGTCTGGGTCTTTAGATACTTAAAGGGCTTCGTCACATGCTTCCTCTGATCCGTCANTTTCTTGCCTCTTTGGTTGGGGATTTAGACATGGTTGTCCTAAAAGATGGGAGGCCGACCCATTTTCATGTTCAGACTGGCACATTTTCTGTCAATGACTTCACCATCTCCTCCTCCGACTGTGCCCTTGATTTTTCTTGGGAGTTTTGGATGATCTACATGGTAGTGACCATTATCCTGCATTGGTCCAGTCTACTCCCTGTCAGATTTCACCCTGTTATATAATTATATATCATATCGCCTTATGTACGAATTGACACAAAGATCAAGGAAAATGTAGAGCGACAGCCATACCCACTTGTAATCGAGCTCAAACAGATGTTTCCACTATCGGTCCTGCTTATCTTTCCAATACCATATACACGAACTAGGGTCATACGTATACACGCCGAATGAGATCAGGTCCTTATACTGCAGGGTCCTATGCTGTCATATCCTTTATGGAACGGGGTGCGGCTGTGCCTGTGGATCCCTTCACACATGCTCTCAACGGCTGTGTTCCCAGGGTCCACAGGAGCCTTACCTCTGGATCGGCCCCATAACTGGTCTTCTAAAATGGATCTTATGCCAGTAATTATGGTTAATATACAGGAGGTCTGAGTCAGGATTCTCTCATGAATACATANGCCTGTGGATTCCTTCACACATGCTCTCAACGGCTGTGTTCCCAGGGTCCACAGGAGCCTTACCTCTGGATCGGCCCCATAACTGGTCTTCTAAAATGGATCTTATGCCAGTAATTATGGTTAATATACAGGAGGTCTGAGTCAGGATTCTCTCATGAATACATTGTGGCCCCTACTGTAGCTGATTAGTGTATTGGAAGCGTTAATATTTTTCACCTTGTTTTATCAAAATTAAGTTAAATACACGTAAAACTTACTATTTTTTTATGGCAAAACTTGTCATGTGTAAATATGCGGTTTTTAAAAATACCTCGCTGGCATCTGGATAGGACTGATTGGTCTCTCTTTGAGGAATGATGTGTATTTGCCTACAAGGTTACTGATTTTTCAACTATCTATGATGCCGAACGTGATTTTACTCTTTTCTCAGCAGGGGTTCATTCCCTCCC
Source organism: Birgus latro (assembly GCA_018397915.1). Lineage (NCBI taxonomy): Eukaryota > Metazoa > Arthropoda > Malacostraca > Decapoda > Coenobitidae > Birgus > Birgus latro. Next base: position 4,627 of record JAGKTI010029023.1, on the reverse strand, counting down.
ATGGAGTTCTTGTGATTTTTCCCAGAGACCTGTGCCACAGTGGAATGATGACTGCTCTATATCAAAAGAAGCATACAAAGCGGCTGCCAGTCGGTATTTTGCCAGTCGTGATGTTGTTTTTCTAAAAATCCAGTTTCACAAAGCATGTGCTCACTATAGATAGGTCATGAAGAATGCTCGTCATAACTCGTGGATGTCTTATGTTTCTACAGTTCCTCTACTCCAATGCCTATTGTGTTTGAAAAAGGTGTACAAGATTTCTGGTAGATTTTCATCACCCTCCCCACCTGTGTTGCGCATTCACGGAAATCTTGTGCCTGCACCAGATGCAGTAGCCTCTGCTCTTGCAAATCAGTTTTGTGTTGTCTCAAAAAAAATATCCTTCTAAGCCATGTGCTAGCTTTCATAGGAATTAGGAGAGGCTGGGTCTTGACTTTTGCTCTCGTGGCGGAGAACTTTATAATTTAGACTTCAGCCTCCGAGAGCTGCGTGCTGCCCACTTGGGGTGTTGTGACACTGCTCATGGGTCTGATGACATTCCATACACTCTACTTAGTCATCTGCCGAGTGACTCTATTCAGTTTTTATTGGACCTTTTTAACAGGGTTTGGAGTGAGGGTTCTATTCCAAAGAGATGGTAATTGGGTATTATCCTCCCCATTGCCAAGCCTGTTAAGGACCATTCACATGTCTCTAACTATCACCCTATTTGTTTAATGTGCAAGCTGTTTGAAAAGATGGTCAGTGTCAGGCTTGTGTGTTTCCGGAGAAGGGTTGCTTTCTCTCTCCTTCGCAGAGTGGCTTCCTTAAATTACAGCTCACTTCGACCAATCTTACCAGGCTCGAGGGATCGGACTGTGAAGCTTTTGCCTCTAAGCAACATCTTGTGGCTGTCCTTTGACCTTGAGAAGGCTTATGACACAGCCTGCCACCATGGCATCCTCCAGGAACTTCATGCCTTTGGTTTACGTGGTTGCTTGCATGTTGTTCTTGGGGACTTCTTGACTGATCGTGTGTTTCGGGTCTGTGTGGGTCCTACCCTCTCTGCTCCACTGTGCCAGGAGGAAGGTATCCCACAGGGGAGTGTCCTAAGTGTTTCCCTGTTTGTGGTGACCATTTATGTTATTCTCAACACTGTGCCTGGTGGGGTATCCTCATCCCTTAATGTGGATGACTTAGCTATATGGTTTCTGGCTCCAGCATGTCTGCTATTGAGCGGCGCATGCAACTTACCTTGGACAAGATTTCTGCCTGGGCCACTTCCAAGGGTTTTCAGTTTTCCCCTTCTAAGACTGTGGGTATGCACTTTTGTAGGATGAGAGGGGTGCACCCGGATCCTGATCTCCAGCTTTGTGGCAGGAGACTCTGTTGTGTAGCAGGGACGAAATTCTTGGGCCTGATGTTTGAATGCTTTTTGACTTGGGTTTCACACTTGGCATCATGTATGAAGGCTCTCAGTCTATTGAGCGTTCTGTCTCATACCTTTTGGGGTGCTGATTGGAGGACACTCTTGCATTTGTTTCAGGTTTTTGTAACCTCCAAAGTGTCATATGGCTTCGAGGTCTACTCCTCTGCCACAGAGTCCAGACAAAAAACTCTAGATGCTGTCTATCATGCTGGTCATCACCTTGTAACTGGAGCTTTTCGGTCATTTCTGATTCCTAGCTTGTTGGTTGAAGCTGGTGTGCCTCTCTTAGATCTACTGCATCAGTTTGTTGTAGCACGGTGCTGGTCCAAGATTCGTCGCCTTCGAGACTCACTTGTCTGTGAGCATGTGATGCAGCAGTCTTGTTTTTTTGTATGATAGTAGACACCTTCTCATGCCTCGTCCGTTTGGCTATAGGGTTCGGGATATCGTGGAGTCTAGTTTGTCAACAGTACCCGCCAGTCCTGTTCAGATCCCGATGGTTGTGCGATGGATCTTGTTCAAGGTAACTTTCTGCAGGTTTTTTGCAGGGTCAAAGGATCCTGTCACTCCTCAGTCTCTTTTACAGTTATTTTTAGACCATTCTTCTAGTCATGGTGGTTCTGTGCCTGTGTATACTGATGGCTCTAAATCCGCCTCTGGTGTTGGTTTTGGAGTGGTGTTCCCAATTTTAGCCGTGGAGGTAGTTTTCCTTTGGCTGCCTCAGTTTTTATTGCAGAGTTGTCAGCTATCGTTCCAGCCCTGAAGTTGGTGTTTGTTCGCCACGGCAATTGTTTTACTATTTTTACCGACTCTTAAGGGGCGCTTTTGGCCCTAGACTCTTTTAACTCTTCCCATCGTGTAGTTTTAGCCATTTTGGAGTGGTTGTTCCTCATTCATCGTCAGCGGAAGAGTGGATTTCTGCAGGGTTCCGCACATGTTGGTGTCATGGGTAATGAAAGGGTAGATGCACTAGCTAAGGCTGCGGCTTTGCGACATGTGCGTGCTCCTTGTCCTCTACCTGCTAATGATTTATGTGCTCCACTATTGTCTTCTGTTCGTGCTTGTTTGCAGTTGCAGTAGAATAGCGTTCCTCTCGACAGGCTAAAGGAAGTCACCAAGTTAGTCTCTCAGAGAGTTTGACCTACAGTGCCTCGTAAGTTACTGTTGTGGCTCGCCTTCGCATTGGACATACCAAGCTCACACATGAGTTCTTCATGTGTGGAGGCGTGCAGCCATTCTGTGATGACATTTTGGTTCCACTTTCTGTCAGGTATTTGCTGGTTTAGTGTCCCATTTGGGCGACTTATGTCGGAGGCTGGTACTGAGGCACCGAGGGGAGGGTCGTGTTTACTGTCTTTCTTCGATGCTTGAGGGAAATGCTGGTACCCCTGAAGACGATGTGATTTTATTTCTGAAGGAGGCTGTCCTCCTTCACTTTTTATGACTGTATGGTTTTTTACTTTGATTCTAGCTTTCAATATGGAGTTTTGCTTTTTAATGTTTTTATGTTTCTACTGCCTATAATTTTGCTTATACGGCAACATACTGTATAACCTTGTTGTTGCAGTGCTATCTGTTCTATCAATCAATCAATCAATCCTTTATCTTAGCCTGGTCAGTAATTCCGTCCTTTTACAGCTTATTCCACGTAGCGCATGTGCTGAATAAAACAATATTTCACCTTTAAATCTGTTCCATGCACGTTTTTTGTGACTAGCATCATATTCAAGTCTTAATCTATTGTTATAAGTCAGTATTCAGGATGGAGATATTTCAGTTTTAGCCCAAGTTAGAGTAAGAAGGGTAAAGTGGAAGGTTACTTGTAATCCACACTTAGTTTACGTCCATGGTTTAGATATTCGAGCATATTCACGACCGATTTGGTGTCGTAACTTTTATTCATTTTTCTAGGAAGAAGTAGAGATATGAGAAGACTGTTCCTTTCCGTGTGCTTCCTGAAGAATCAGTTACAACGTTCCTCTAGTAACTAAGATATGCATTGTTGCAGGATTAATTCTGTACACTTTTTTCCTTAACCTTCTTGCGAAAACAAATATAAACTACGACAGGGAAGCGATAGCAAGCTTGTTTGAAGATCCTACACAGGATGAGCCTGGGACTGCAAAAGCAACAGCAATAACACCTACACTCTTTTAGCTTGGCCCAAAATTCTTCTTTTCCTACCTTAATTGTTGAGTTGCAACAATAGATTAACATTAAGATATGATGCTATTCACGAAGCAGTGCCAAGGAAAGATCGCAGAACCATACTCTTTTTGTCTTAATCTGTCACTGAGCCATATGAAAGAGGCTGCAAAAGGAAGAAAATTGGGCCACGTTAAGATGAAAGATTTATAGTTCGGTAAGTACAGGAAAAAGAACGGATTTAAACAAAGAAAAATAAATATTTCTTTAGGCTCTCGCTCAAGCATGCTAATATTAGCCCAAAATTGCATTTCAGCATTTTATGTTATAGGCATAATCCAACATGGCAGCTATTTTCATTAACTAATCACTGGATGGGATAAGTAAGTAAAATCTAGCAGGATTGTTGTTCTGCTGAATTTTATGGAGCATATTTCAGAGACAAACACTTGGAGGAAAATACACACAGCGCAATAAACTTACTAACAAATGTTTTTGCCGACTGAGTGACCTGCATGGTACAACAGACGTTTTCAGAGTGGCGATGATAAAATGACTGTGGGAAGCAGAGATATAGATAGGATCAAGTGAACATTTGGTGGACAGTGAAGCTGAGACAGGAGAAGACTTCGACACTGTCAACGTTATTTTCACATGATATTTTTCTGTTTCAAGCGCAATTTGTGCTAAAACTACCCAATTTATTAGTGTTTATATTTTCAACTACCTTGTAGTCCCAAAACTCTCAAGTGGTCAACTGACTACGTCTGTTGAGTTACTTTAGCTCTGTTAGTGTAAACAGTGCTCTGCTTAGCAAAAGAGTGCGTCAGATAATCATTAATTACACAAAAAGCTGACGTGCAATACAGTGCAACATCTATACGATATACTGGAATTATAGACAACAGTTATACGAATGGTTTCATTACTAAACAATCTAATTTGTGTTCTGCTCTGAGGTTTCCTTCTCTTCAGAACGTGGAATCTGGGGAGTACCGTGAGTTTGCTGACCTGTTTGACACAGATCGAGTGACCATATCCACGTATAACAACTTCCTGGCAGACATGAACAGG
>JAGKTI010029019.1:0-12773 GCA_018397915.1 Birgus latro | reverse complement strand
TGTGTGTGTGTGTGTGTGTGTGTGTGTGTGTGTGTGTGTGTGTGTGTGTGTGTGTGCGAGGGGTGAAGATGTGGTTGTAGATGTGAGTGGGTGTGTGTTTTGGGAAGTGAATAGGGATGTAGGTGTAGTTTTAGGTGTAAGTGTAGATGAGGGTGTAAATGCAGTCATGGGTGTTGGCGTGAACGTTGATCTAGTTTCTAACCGTGTATATTGGTCTTGGCAAGGGTGTAAATGGATGATAATAGGGGCTAGAGTGTGGGTGTAGTTATGGATGTGAGTGTGGGTGTAGCTGCGAATGTGGGTGTGAGTTTCGTTGTGATAGGGCGTTGGTGTGGTATCATTTTGGTTTTGGGTGTGGGTGTGGATGCAGGTGTGGTTGTGGGTGTATCTTTGTCATAGGGGCTTCGGTGTAGGTGTATTGATGACTGTGATTATGTGGTTTTGGGTGAGGATGCGGTTATGGTTGGGATGTGGGTGTGCTGTGGATTCGGGTGTGGATATGGGTATGGGTATGGAAGTGGGTGCGGATATGGACGGTGTGATATTCTAAGCGTGCTGTGGGAGGTTGTTTATCTGGATCTGGGAAGCAAATTTTAGTCTTGACATGTGGATGTGGACATAAGTGGTGATTTTAGTGTGGGTGTGGGCGTGGGTGAGGACGTAAATGTGAAGGTGGATGTGGATATGAGCGTGAGTGTGGTTTGGATGCGGGAGTGAGTGTGTGGGTGGATGTGGATATGAGCGTGAGTGTGGTTCTGGATGCGGGAGTGAGTGTGTGAGTGGATGTGGATATGAGCGTGAGTGTGGTTCTGGATGCGGGAATGTGTGTGTGATTGGATGTGGGTATGAGCGTGGGTGCGGCTGTAGCCGTGGATGTGTGAGTGAGTGTGATTGGTAGAAATGTGGGTGAATATGCGTGGGTGAGTGTGATTGGTAGAGATGTGGGTGTATATGCGTGGGTGAGTGTGGTTGCAGGTGTGTGTGTGTGTGTATGTGTGTGTGTGTGTGTGTGTTGGTGCAAGTGGGGTATATGTGTGGGTGTCGGTGCGTGTGTAAGTGTGGGTATGGGTGCTGTGTATGTGTGGGTGTGGACGTATGAGTGAGTGTAGATGCAGGAGTCTATGTTTGTGTGGGTGCTAGCGTATGTGTGGATATTGGCGCGGGTGTATAAGTGGATATGGGTGTATGAGTGGCTGTGAGTGCCAGTGTATGTTTGAGTGTGGGTGAGGGTTAATGTGTGACTGTCGATGTGGGTTTATGATTGATGGGTGTAAATATATGTTGATGTGTTGGTGCGGGTGATTTAGTGGGTGTTGGTGAGGGTGTTTTTTGTGGGTGTGGGTGTATAAGTGGGTGTGGGTACAGATGTATGTATGAGTTAAGGGACTATTGTATGCGTGAGTGTGGATTCTGGTGGATGTATGAATGTGGATGCGGGTGTATGAGCGAGTGTGGGTGCGGAGATATGTGTGAGTCTGGGTGAAAACCGGGAACTCAACGATCATTATACTGGGCCAGTACCAGGCAACAGCGACCTGCCATTATACCAAGCCATTCTATCTGGGTCTGGTGGCGGGACGGGGCAGGGTGGAGCTGTGCAAGGTGGGCAGGGCAAAGCAGGGCAGGGAGGGGCAGGGCGAGGCAAGTTAGGGAAGAGCAGGGCCAGGCAGGGCATGGTATTGCATGGTAGAATAGGGCAGGGTATAGCATGGCACGTCAGGGCGAGTTAGGGCACGGCAAGACAAGGCAGGATAGAACAGAGAATGGCAAGACGGGCGAGACAGGGTGGGACAGGACAGGGCAGACCAAGCCTGACCAAGTCAGGCCAGAAAGAGAAGGGCATGGCAGAGCAGCCAGGGCAGGATATGTTAAAAGGTCGAGGACTGAGGAGATAATAAATAGATCGGTTGGAACTCCGTAAGTAGGACAGTGCTGGAGAGTACAAGACAGGTTAGTGTAAGGCAAAGCAGAGCAGGGAGTAGGGAAGGGCAGGGTAGAGATGGATACTGTAGCGCAGGGCAGGGTAATGCAAGGCAGGGTAGAGCATTGCATGGCAGAAGTTAGTGCAGGACAAGGTCGCATAAGGTAGTCCAAGGAAGCGAAGGGCAAAGCAGGGCACGGCGAGATAGTGGTTGTAAGAGAGAGAGAGAGAGGGAGAGACAGAGAAACGACAACGGAACAAGTCGGAGCAGAGTGAGGCTGAGTGGGATTAAAAGAGAGTTGGGTGGAATTTAGGGAGGCTGAGTGGGATTTAGAGGGAGCTGGGCTGGAGTTAGGAGGCAGGTGGGGATTTATGGGTTCTGAGTGGAATTTAAATGGGGCCAAGTGGAATTTAGAAGGCTGGATGAGATACATATAGTGAGGGCTGGGTGGGGATTTATTGGGAATTTGGTGGGATTTAGTGTCGGCTGGGTGGGAATTAGGGAGGCAGGGTCGGAATTGATGGGGACTAGGTGAGATTTAGTGGGGGTTGGGTATCCTGTGGTGTGAGTGACCAAATCGGACTTGACTGCGACTTTACGTTGGAGCAATGGGATCAACTGAGACTGAAACAATAGGATGGTGGGACGTGAGTGGACAAGGCAGGGCAAAACAGAATGTGGTAGAGCAAACTAGAATGGAATTGGAATGGGATCTGACTTGACAGTGATGTGTACGGATAGGATCATTCAAGGCCGAAAATTTACAGAATGAGTCGGGATAGGATGGTGACAAGGTCTGTGGGGAAATAGAACGGGCTGAGGGCAGGGATGTGTTGGAATAGCATCGTGTGGAAAAATAAGGGAACAAAGCGTAAAAAAAAGTAGGTGGGATGGGATAGGATGGGGTTGATCCAGTTTGGTTAGAATGGGCAATGTCGGAGAGAACGGGACGGTTCGGGCTGGATGGGGCGGATTCGATGGGGTTGGATGGGTCGGATAGGATGGAACTGGTCAAATGGTGGGTCGGGTTGGATAGTGTGATAAGACAGGATGTGTCGAATAGGGAAGAAAAGATCGGTTAGGACGGGACGGAACGAGGCAGTGGCAGTTACTGAGATCAAACGAGGCGGGACGAGGCAGTGACACAGTCTGGTCGGGCGTGGCGGGGCAGTGATAGGGGTGGGGCAGTGGTAGGGTTGGGCGGTGTGGGGCGGGATGGGGCAGTGACAGGGTTGGATGGGGTGAATTTGGCAGTGACAGGGAGGACGGGCGGGGTGAGTAGTGACAAGGTCGGGCGGGCGGGGCGGGGTGGGGCAGTGACAGGGTCGGGCGGGGTGGGGCAAGGTGATGACAGGGTCGGGTGGGGTCACACCCCGACAAAAAGTCTCCTTCCATAACGGGAAGATTTTTATGTGAGCGGGGAATAATGCGCCAGCATGATAATATTATTTCTTTGAGTGTGATGACGTCTTACTTAGGTTTATCCTGCAATTTTATTCAGCTAAGGTCATAGCCCGTAGTAAAGGGGTTAAGGATCTTACCGGTTAGGTTCAGAATTTGCTTAATCTGAACAAATTTGCCTTTTAAGAATAAAATACAGTGGTTCATCTAATTGAAAAGATTAATTCTTCATTTTGATGACGTCCTGTTAAATTATTCTTGATATCACCGGATGATTAATTTCAGTTCCTGGAAGACGAGGTAGTATTGGGTTAGAAATAATTTCTGTTGGCCATGTCAGTAAAATGACGTCTTCTTTTATTTTTGCAATGGATTATGCAGTTGATGAAAGTAAGCTGTGATCTTGTCAGTCAGCTAGTTTATACCGCAAATTTTAACATCGATTAAACGATTATTGTGCAAATGTAACCGCCATTAAACTAATAGTAAAGAACCCAGGTTTCAATACTTCACGGAATTTCTGGAAAGTTCCGTAAAATTAATTTATTCTTAACCAGGATTTTCTGACAAACTTCTCCTTGATGTTTATACACATATAAATTATAGTGGTGGTGGCTGAAATAATCTCCATGAAATACTTCACAGATGACGTATTACTGCTTTACGTGTACTATACCCTGATGTGCATGTTTAGTTTAATAAAGATTTTCTTGAACTGAACGAGTTATAAACAGCCTTCAATAGCCTCTTCATTATTGTGCAGCTTCCCTGCCCAGAGAGGTTAAAATTCTCAGTATAATTGCACCATTTGTATTTTTCTTATCACCCAATGATTGTACTCGCCTGAAAGCGAAGGGAATAAAGTTAAGACGGCAATATCACTGGGGAGGCAGGTGCGACTGCCTTATCACCATAGAGTATCTGGATCATGAAATATTGATTATGTAAATATTTTCATGCATGGGAAGCGAAAAAAAAAATGGGAGAACACATTGCCCTAGATCTGCATACGAGACCTGGCAAATTATGGATCTGGACTTTTTTCCGTCTTTTTCTTTTTTTCCTTGCCTGTGTTCCCAGTGACGCCCATGGTTCGATATCGAGATAAAACGGAAAGGACATTTGAGGCCGATGGAGTCATAAAGGTGAATCAGCCCAAAAATGGTCTCTGACATAATAGAGGTTAATGTCTGCCCTCGTTATTTCTGTTTATGTCTTATTAATCACCCTTGCGATTTTATTTTATGTTTTTTATTCACTGAAAAAAGTAGAAGTTAATATCTGGTCATCCTGTTTTTTCATATTGCACCCCTACAATTTTTTTACACATATGCTGAAACAATTTAGGTTAATATTTTTCATATTTATCATGTGTTTATGTAACCAGCCCTACTAAATTTATATATTCTCAGTCTTTATTGCTTTTGTATTTTTTCGGCTTATATCATTCTTCCTATCTCCAGATGAGTTTTATTTAGCTCTGGAGTCACGATAGGAATTGGAAGTGTTAGAGTTCGTCTGCATTAACCGCCCTCCTAAACTGAATGTAAATAGTCTAGCAAGAATGAAAAAATAAAGCTCCTTGAGGTGATAAGGCTAACTGCTGATAGATTACAGAAGTCAGTGACTAAGGTTGTGTCTTTTTTTTTCTTTCTTCCAGTCACCAAGTGTGAGATTATTAGTACCATATAATATTTTTTATCCGTCTGGGCTCATTGCATAAATAATTTATCATGCAGCCTCCTATGTCTCACTCAGCTGAATAAAATCGTCTCGTGTTAACTGAAGTAGAATAGGAGGGTTCTTACGAATGTATGTATGTATGCATGTATGTAAAAATACTAAAGCTTGACCGGATTTCGATTGAAATCGATACATGTATGTGGGTTTGGGAAGATTTAATTCAGTTATGATGCGGATTAATCAGAGGTCAAAGGTCATGGGTCAGAATCTAATTTCTAGGTGGTAAATTATCACATGAATGCCTGAAGCGACCTGGATTGGAATTAGCACTTTTATTGTGTTTGGGAAGGGGAAGACGTGATTTGACTGGTGCAGATCGATCAGAGGTCAAGGTTAGAGTTTGGGCGTGGCGTTGCTATATTCTCTAAGCACTTTTCTGGGTAGTTAATGGTTCTGTTACTGAAATGCTTTGCAGCAGCCACAGCAGAAGTAGCAGTGGCTTGTTGTTGTTGTTGCCCCAGGCTAACCTGAAACGAACCTACTTGACAGCAATTCACGATCCTCCTTTTGGGGGGGATAGGAACCAAACAGTTGAGCGAGCTGGTTATATTGGTGTCACCGCATGTAGGCGTCCCGCTTCAGCACCAAAAACTTAGTGAAGGCTGGATTTATCTTCTCCAGTTTGAACAAGGACGATATACTAGATACGGGAGAAACAGGGCTGGTAATATCTGCGGGAAAGCACTTCGTTTCTGAAAATCCACAGTGAGTGACGGAACGGCATGGGTCCTAGAAATGCCACTGCATATATTAAGTACAAAGATACAAGAAAAACGCGAGACAGTTAGGGCCGTAATATTAAGTTCTTGTAAAACGTACGAGAGTGAATTACCTCGTCCGAGAAACGTTAGAGAGTGACCGACGGACAGAGCCGCGCCAATAGATACTCCAGTCTTTAAAAACCTCTCCAGAGCTGGGTATAATCGTCTGACTATAGCAAGAATAAAGTGTAAACTACGTATGCGGGATAAAAATGTTAATCATCCCAATAGCCAGCAACAGTTTTTTTTTTTTCCTCAGTATCATTGGAGGGGAAGCATTCGCGTAATCTACTTAACATTGCTCTGTAATAACAACTGTCGCATCTCTTGCATCTTGAAACCCAGCTTCCGTATTCTTGTCGTTTAAGAGGCATCCTGGATCTTCCTTAACATTTCTGCTGCTGCACGATAGTAATTTCAGTATCGTTCGTTATCAAAAGGATGTAAATGATATAAAGAGACTACGAACATTGTCAGTATGATAACGACTACTATTTCAGTTAATACTTTCCTTCAGTATATGAGCTGTAGTTTAAGAGTCCTATAGTACGAGTGGTGTACGGGTTAATGGAGCCTATACCCAACTCCTGCAGTTAGGAAAGCCTCTCCTAACAAGAATAAAGTCGATTGGCGGTAGCGGGAGTGAAATAACAAAATCACCTTTCTGAAGACAGTAACGTATACCTTATGCAAAATCAGTCGCTGAGGAAGAGCCGCAAGAAAGCCTCCAAATCAGTCGCTGAGGAAGAGCCGCAAGAAAGCCTCCAGAACTCACCATAATAATGTCCTCAGAATCAGTGGTTAATTGGTTCGCTGGTTAATTTATCACCTTGACCCGGAGTGCCGTAGGGTAGACCTCCTGTAGTAAGGGTGGACGTGGCATACTGGGGGAAGAAAAAAAGTTAAGGAAGAAATGGTAAAAGCCTCATCCCACGACAATAAGGCCTCCCAAAGGACGATGGTTGGTTGGCTGGTTGGTTACGTGGTTGTATGATTGGTTGGTTGCTTGTAGGATTGATTGATTGGAATGAAGTGGTTGGACGGCGGAATGAATTGGTTGGATGATTAGTTGATTGGATGGGTGGGGGTGGGTGGTTAATTGGCTAGGTGGTTGGTGGATTGTTTGGCTGGCTGGTTGGTTACATCTTAATTCATTGGTTGGTCGGTTGGTTGGTTTCGTGGTGCCTCATTTATTCTGAACGTGTATCAGATCCCCCGACCTGTCCAGGGTTGGCGCCACTGTGGAACCGGATTCACAAACAGACTTACGATCACAAACAGACTTACGATCACAAACAGACTTACAAACGGACGTACGATCTCAAACTTATGATCACAAACGGACTTCCGATCACAAACAGACTTACTGTCGCAAACGGACTTACGATCACAAACGGACTTACCATCACAAACGGACTTACCATCACAAACGGACACGCGATCACAAACGGACCTATGATCACAAAGACTTACGATCACAAACGAACTTACGATCACAAATGGACATGCGATCACAAACGGACTAAGGATTACAGAGACTTAAGATCACAAACGGACTTGTGATGATCGCGAACTTACGATCAGGTGTCTCTCGTAACTAGGAAATGTGTTTGCAGTAAAGACAAAGATAGTGTAGTTTTTATTTAATTCCGTCTCTCGTCCTTTGCGCAAAAACAGATCTTGAAGAGAGAGAGAGAGAGAGAGAGAGAGAGAGAGAGAGTGTGTCTTTTGTTCTTCCTGCAAGTGACAAACTGAGTTACGTTGAGTTTATTGTAACTTTGTGAATGCGGGCTCAGGATCGCAGTCTCATTGGCTTCGTAACATCTTCTCGTTTGCGATTTAGTCTGCATATTACACCCTACCATAGCACTGTGGTATATCTTTTTATTATGAACGTGCAGGAGTGACATACTAGAGAAATTTAAAGTGTAATGTCCAAGTAAATCTGCTATGAATGTCCAAAGTAAATCTGCTATGAACATCCAAGGTAAATCTGCTATGAAATGTCCAAAGTAAATCTGCTGTGAATATCCAAAGTAAATCTGCTCTGAAATGTCCAAAGTAAATCTGCTATGAAATGTCCAAAGTAAATCTGCTATGGGATGTCCAAAATCCAAGGAGAATAGGACCCAGAACTTCCCCAAATGTAGAACGTGTTTATGCTAATCTGGGAGCGATTCCTAGCGATACGCTGTGTTCTCCAAGCGCCTTTCCATTCTACAAGTTCCTTGTCGCTTCTGCTTCTTCTTCCCCTTCCTCCCGTATGTGTGTGTGTGTGTGTGTGTGTGATAGAGAGAGAGGGAGGGGGGAGGGAGAAGGGGGGAGGTTCTTTATGGTTCTGAGTCTTCTTCCTTTCCACTCATTCCTATCTTTTATAATTTTACGTTTCACTTTGTTTTTTTCCATATCCGTCTTTTTGAGCATCCTCTAACCTCTTTTTTTTTTCTTTTCTACGTCCCCATGTTATTTTTCTTCGCCCTTCCTCATCCTTTAATATTATTTCGTTCTTCCTCTCCTCCATCTTTTTTGTTTGACGTCTCCTTTGTTTCTACTTTCATGGTGGTTGTTTTTCTCCTCCTCGTTTCTTCATATTTTCTATATTTTCTTCCCACCACTTATCAGTTGTCCACCTCTCAGTTTTCACGTTTCCCTTTCTCTCGTCAATCATCTTACCTTTTATTTAATATTTATATGTTTTACAGTTTTTTCTTTATCTTGAAGTGACACATTGTGGCTGTGTTACATATTCGACTTCTGTACATTCCATCTCGTGTTTTCTGTGCTGCACCTTTTTTCCATCATCTCTCTTCTCTTCTTAGTGATAGTTCCTAATTCACTGTATGTACAATCTTTTTTAATTTAGTTACATCTCCGTCAGTTTTTCAGTATTTTCATCATGCCATCGAAGTCTTACATTGTATTGGGCCTGCTTACGTATTTTATTGAGACTTATGCCGGTCGAATGTATTCAGCTGATGTTTGGTTAGAGTCTCTTACATTTCCTTCTTTATCTCTGTGTCCTTTCTAAGTGATGTCTAATATCATCCCCCCATAATACTTCTTTGTCATCTCGTTCCCCGCTTCCCGTTTGCTTTTGGTCACATACAGAAAAAAATTATATTGATGATGGTTTAAGTTATTTCCCGTTGACCAGTTAAATTTTATTCTCGCCTAGATATTCTCTATACATTTGCGACAATTTATATATGTTTATTCTCACAACCATCGCTACCCACTGCGTCTCAAACCACACTTGGACGGGCCGAGGACAGGAGAATAAGAAATTGATAATGTATGAGATATCTGGCCATTCAAGTCGATGACTTTTTTTTTTAAGTATCCTACTACCAGATGATTTCATTCAGCTTAAGGGAGATTTCTTGTTGTAAAAGAGGAAATGATGGCCATATTATCTGACCTCCCCAGTTCAAAAATTATCCCTTAAGCTGAATACAAACGTCCAATGGTAGCAAGAAATAGTTGTACTGTAAAAGACTGTCCTATAAGCATGTCTTCTGGTATACCGCCGTGGGGTCAATCTTCACCCACTTATTTTTCCCCAGGGTCTTGTTCCAACATAACTAAGATTCCTTAATGGACATATATTCCCCTATGGATCTGTTTTCGCTCATGGCCGTATTTCCCCTTGGACCAAATTGTTCCTTGTGAACCTATTTCCCCATTGACATATTTTCTCCTCAAGGCTTATTTTCCCCCAAAGACCGATTTTACCTTCATGGGCCTTTTTACCCTTAGCCCTAGTTTACCCCCATGGACCTATTTTCACCATGCGCCTATTTTTTTTTTTCCAGTGGACCCACAGTATATTCGTAGATTCGACTGGTTATAGGAAGATTGTTGGGATGATTAGGTGAATACTGTGACTGTCTTAGCATTGTATCTGTTGGCTTTTCACTTTGTTATTTTCTTTGCTTGCTCCTCCTTTCTCATTTTTTTTCCTCGTTAAAATATCTACAGTAACTTCTGAATTTGCTCTCACCTTCCCCCTCCCCGTCCCAGTCTTCTATCCTTTTATGTCTTTTCTCTATTGTTTGTGTTCGTCGTCTCTTACTTCACCTAATTCTTCCTTTCCTCCTTAATGCTGCTCTCCCATCCTTCCCTCCTATCCTGTTTTGTTTAGCTTTTGTTTCAGTTACTGATTTTCTTCGTTTCACACTTCACTCCTGCGTTTCTTTCTTTTCTCCCTTTTCTTTGCTTCCTCTTTCCTTTTTTTCTGTCCCACCAGATTCTACCTTCTCCCCCCCCCCTTTCCTCCCTTTCTCTTCTATCCTTCCTTTCTCTCTCAGCAAACTCTGCCTCTCTTCCTTTATCTCCTTCTCGTCATCTGCCTCCCTTCACTCTCTCCAAGCAAACTCTACCTTTCGTCCTCTCCCTCTGTCTCGTCTTCTCTCTCTCTTCACTCTCTCTTCACTCTCTCCAAGCAAACTCAACCTTTCTTCCTCTCCCTCTGCCTTGTCTTCTCTCTCCCTCCATTTACTCCCAGCAAACTCTTCCTTCCTTCATCTCCCTGCTCTTTGTCTCCTCCTCCCACTTCCAACAAAACCCTTCCTTCTCCCCGTTCTCTTCCCAAAACACAGGTCCTCTCACTTAGTCCTCCCACTCCTACTTGGGGTCATATCAGCTCACCCCGGAATCACAGCTCGGTCTTAGCTACTCTTAATGGCAAAAGAAAACAAGTTGAATCCGAATTTTACGATCCTGTTGTTTCTTTTCTTTTTTATTTTCCTCCAGGCTTCCCTTATCACGGACTTTTAACCAGGGTATCAAGAGCGTGTGTGGGGATTGTGTGTTCATGTACCCGTCCGATACCTACCCAGTCCCTTCCTACCCCTTGTCGCACATTGAGATAGGAGAGCTCTTTGATTCAATCGTCGACGAGGAGGGTTCGAACCTAAATGTGCCAGTGAAAGAGGCTCGGCTGACATTCGAAAGGTCGATGGCAATGGTTGAAGATGAAGCAGGATATCAGCTGTCATCATTATCATCATCATCATCGTTGTCGCCAGCTTCGTCAAAGTGCTAATCCACAATAAGACGGATTGATTACGTGCTCCATCCAGACCTCCTTATTAAAAGTTTTCATACTTTCGTCTTTTTCTCTGATATCTTCTGTTTACTCCATTTTTAGTTGCCTCATTGTTACCATAGATTAGTCTCGTTAGTTTTTTTTTTTTTTTTTTAACGAAGACGCGCACCCATCCATGTATACATACGTTCACATTAAGAGAGCAGCAAGTTCTTGTAAGTCACGCAGGTGTTCCAAAATATCAATTTTTTAATACAAATTATAGTATAAATTGCAGCCACATCAGCTTGATACGGAACAGTAGAACTTTAATTGACTGTATTTCTGTAATTTTATGTTGAAATGACATGAAAAAAGATGCTTAAAGAAGGAATTCATGACAAGGATTATCCGTATGCCAAAATGATCCATCAGCATCCTAGCCGAATAATAGAAATTGTGGTTGTATGAGGTAAAAGATATTTGTGTAATAGGCACTTGATCAGCATTTTTAGTTATTTTCGTACGATTCTTTTAATGTTTATGGCAGAGGATGAAAGAGACGAAAGATGTAAGGAGGGTGAGGAGATAGAACAGAGGTGACTTGGTAGGGATTAAGGTTGACGACGTGAGGGTGAGATTAACGGGGAGAGAGAGAGAGAGAGAGAGAGAGAGAGAGAGAGAGAGAGAGAGAGAGAGAGAGAGAGAGAGAACAAGGCGGGGTCAGATACTTTACACTAATGGAGGGAGAACAGTGTGCGAGGGGGAAGGAACCGGGCTCCCCTAATTTGCCCCCTGGATCTGAACTCGCGTGAGGCTCCACCCGACTTGCCTTCATAAGATGTTCCCTAATGCAAGAATCATGAATGTCAAACTCAATTACCGTCAGACCGATGATTCCTTGCACGAACACCCGCTCTCTCCTCCCTTACTCGCCCCTCTCTGCTCGCTTTCTCTCCCTTTCTCTTCTGCTCTTTCCCCTTTTCTCATCTGCTCCTTCCCTCTTTCTCTGCCTACTCTTTTTCTCCTCTGCCTTATTCATTCCCCTTTCTTTCCTTTCCCCCTCCCTTTTTCCTTGCCTTCTGTCCCCTTTTCTCCTCTTTCCCCTCTTTCGTTTCTGATATTCCCCGTTTCTTCTCTGCGTTCCCCCCCCCCCCCTATACTCTTTTCCCCCATTTTCCTGTGCCGTTTCCCCATTTCACCTCTGCCTTTTCCTTCCCCTCTTCCCATTCTCCGCCACCTTACCCTCTTCCCGTTCTCTCCCTTCCTCTCCCCATTACCTTTCTCTCCTCTCCCCAGCCCATCCCCCCCTCCACTTTTTCTCTTCGCCTCTTCCCACTTCAGTTTCTCTTCTGCCTTCCCTCGCTTTATCACCTCTTCCCTCCACTCTTCCCCTTTTTCGTCTCTTCATCTTTCCGTTTCTCCTCTGCCCTCCCTCTCTCCCCCTTTCTCCTTTCCCTCTCCCTCTTTCTCTCCTCTCCTTCCTTCCTCTCTTCCACTTTCTCCTTCCCTCTTTCCTTCTTTCTCTTCTCTCCCTCCTCCCTCTCTCCTCTCCCGTGAAATCTAGGGTACCTGGGGAATAATTTAGCTTGGAGTTGAAATTGAGTTCGCCACGGCTAATTGCTTTTGCTTAATGATTGGATTATGCTTATTAAGTCAAAAGAGAGAGCATTGTGGGTCGTAAGGACGCAGGGTAGAGATGTGGGGGACAGATAATGAACTCCACTCCCTTCACACACAGAGGTACACACATACACACACATGACTACATATAGACACGCAGCTACACATTCATCCACATATACATACATACAGTACGTACAAACATACATACATAAACAGTAAACACACACACACACACACACACACACACACACACACACACACACACACACACACACACACACACATTCGTGCACT
>JAGKTI010029018.1:0-12773 GCA_018397915.1 Birgus latro | reverse complement strand
TGATTGCTGAGAATGAAGGGGAGGCTGAGGAAAGATTTAAGAAGTGGAGAGATGGTATGGGGCACAAGGGCTTAAGGGTAAATGCAGATAAAACAAAAGTGATGATATCTAGGGTTGGTGGCGGTACAATCAGAGGAGAGGGAGAGTGGCCATGTGCAGTTTGCCACAAAGGTGTGGGAAGTAATTCCATCTTGTGCAGTGTCTGTGATAAGTGGGTGCACAAGAGATGTAGTGGTATTAGAGGTAGACTGCGAGATAATACTGATTTCATGTGTGCGGTGTGTCTGGGAGAGCAGGAGGAGATTGTTAGGCGTGAGAGGGTTGAACTTGCAGGTGAGTCTCTTGAGTGTGTGGAGGAGTTTTGTTATTTGGGAGACATGTTAGGTGCCGGAGGTGGGGCTGGAGTTAGCTCGGTTGCTAGAGTGAGAAGTGGTTGGAAGAAGTTCAGGGAGCTGTTGCCTCTCCTGACATTGAGAGGACTCTCCTTATGTGCTAAGGGGTCTTTGTATGCAGCATGTGTTAGGAGTGTGATGCTGTACGGTAGTGAGACCTGGGCAGTAAAGGAAGAAGATATTCGCAGGTTCAAACGTACAGAAATGACAATGATTAGGTGGATGTGCAGTGCGTCCCTGCGTGCAAGGCCTGGGGGGGCTGGGCTTACGATAGAAGAGTTGAGAGGTAGGATGGGACTGGAGTGTATTGGTGTTGTGATGAGGAGAGGCAGGCTGAGGTGGTTTGGACATGTGGAGAGGATGGGAGAGGATAATTGGGTACAGAGGGTGAGAGGTGTTAATATTGGGGGAGGGGTTGGGAGGGGTAGACCGAGAAAGACATGGGATGAGGTCATTAAATGTGACTTAAGGGTTAAGGGACTGAATGGGGAGGCTGCCAGAGATCGAGCAGCGTGGAGAGCCGCCATTGGGTGACCAAGGCCGACACATGCAAGCATGTTGGAGCCTTCAAAAATGAGCGAGAGAGAGATGAGCGAGCTACTTGTGATACTTATGTTTACCTAATTAAGATTTATTTGCTTTATCACAAGAATATTACTTTTATTTTTATAAGAAGTCATGTCACAGGTGTGCCTTACATTTTCAGGGCATCATTATGTGTACAGTATTTCACAAAGAAAATCATATATTTTTTTTAAGTTAGAAAAGTTCCTACACATTCTGTGTACCAGAATTCAGTTGTGATAAACACTTATGTGGCTTTATTTCAAACACACATATGTGTATGTGTTCAGTGTGAGAAAAGGAGTACAAAATAAATTATAAACTTTATTTAGTCCTATAGGGGTTACAAAAATATGTTTTTCACAGTTTCTTTTTTAAAAAAACCTCCATCAGTGTCCGAAGTCACCTCAGCAGTGTTTGAAGCCATCGCCAAACACACACGCTCCCACTAAGAGGGCAAAAGCATTGACTGTCTGAAGTCATCCCACCCTAGTCCGAAGTCACCTCACATCGATTATGACTTTGGACAGCATTATGAATATTTTTTTAAAATACAAGCAGAGACCTGAATTTTTTTCACCTGTCTCACCATAAAGCTACGTTCTTGAGCCACACATTCATGCAAGAAATAATCTTGTTAAAGCTTAACCTGCTGAGTTACAACTTAGAATTGGTAAAAATCATCCGAAGTCACCTCACTTTACGGCAGTTATGAAAGGTTGATTCTGTGACAACAGATGTTTATAGTTGGAACCATTCCTGTAAGGAGTGGTACTGGAGAGGGACACCATCACATGGTGACACTGATATAGCCAGGCACGGCTATACAAGCATCCCTCAATTCGTCTCCTGTCCCTTGAAAGGAGGAAAGTGGACTGCAGGAAAAGGGCAACTTCAGCCTACGGTACACCAAGTTCATTTCCAGATGAGCCTGGAGCCACAGTAACACATACAACTGCAAGAACAGTGTCTCTCAAATAAATAGGATGAAGATGTGTATATACCTTTCCTTTGTGACCCACTCATCCAAGCGTCGGTTGAGGCCATCATAATGAACATAATATTCGTCCTGATTCTCCACTTCATTATATCGACGCTGGATAATCTCGGCTGCTTCTGGAATAAGAATACATTCACACAAATATAAGTTGCCTGACTGAAATGACAAGTGGATAAATACAGATAAAATGATAAATAGTAACATCCAATTCCATTCTACACCTTTTGTGGTGCAGAGACTTGAGGTAAGGATACTTCAGTCAAATAAATTTATGAGTAGATGACCAGCCTACTTCCCTTGATGGCATTACATGATTGATTAACCTGCAGTCACCTCTTGGGCACTGAACCTGTGGGACATTCTAATCACTACAAAACTAGGTAAAAGAGATATCTAGTCCCATAATATCCCTTATGAGGTATCCTATAGGGTCTTGGGGCCAGGTTTCGAATACCATACCCAATATGTAAAGCTGGGTGCCATTTGAAAATCCTTCACCCACACTGTAGGGAATCAAATCAATGTGCACAGCTTAGCAGTAACTGAAAATGAAACATTTAGAAGCCATGCATATCATTATTCATGAGATTCAGATAAGCAGTTTTTCAGAATTCTGTTTATTTTCAACAAGTGCAATTTTTATGCTGTTTTCAATAACTGGTATTGCAAATAAGTACTATCACACTTTTTTTTCTGACTGCTGACTACATTACGTTCATTTCTTTTCAGATGTTATTCTCCTGTACTCATCCCTTGGGCAACATAGGTAAGTTAACTACCACATCTTTGTTTCAAACCCTTCTTGTGTACAAAATCTCGATTAAATAACTACCACTACCGTACTTATTCAAATTTTCTTTGGCTGTGTGTTAAGACTGTCAGTAAAGAGCAAGTTAACTTGTACCGTACAACTATATTTCAAGCTCTTAACTTGTGGAGAAGGTTTTGCACCAATTTATTTCAAGCTCTTTAAGTGCAGAGAGTTTTTAGTATGGAGCCATTTAATTAATACCACATTATGGCGACCATCATCCACTCACTTGATGTAGTATTGCCTACTTCTTCCTTAGCCTTTATCATTCTCTTTCTGTGCCTGTCCTCCTCTCTTCCTATTTCTCCCATCTTTCCTGTCACTTCTTATTGCTTTTCTTTCCTTTACAGGTGGCTTTACATTGAGTGACAAGCCAAATGGTTTCCTGTAAACCAAGAAACCATTTACAATGCTGGGTGGTAACCATATAACCAAACCATACTTGCTCCCTACGTGTCAACAAGTGGGTTGGTGGAGGGTTAGTGCCCCTCCCCGTAAAACAAATAGCTCGTCAAATGGCCACCCCTTATGGGATTATGGCATCTGGCAATAGATAGATAGAGATAGATAGATTATTTTAGCCTCTTTACATGTGAAGTGAATGGTGGTGTGAGGAAGTAAGTATGGCTGTGGCTGAGAAGAGACGTGCATATGAAGTGTGGCTGCAGAGGAAGGATGAGGTGTCATAGGTATAAGGAGAAGAGGAATAGGGCGAGAAGGGCTGTGCGTGATGCTAAAGTGACAGCATTTGAGAGGTGGGGTAGGCGGTTGACTGAGAATTTTCAACAGAATACGAAAATGTTTGGGAAGGAGGTGAAAAGGGTGCGAAAGGGAGAGTCTGGGAAGGAAGAGTGAGTAAAAGCAGAGGATGGAAGGATGTTAACTGAGATGGATGCAGTAGGGAAGAGATGGGTGGAGTATTTTGAAAGACTGTTATATACAGAGGAGGAAAGGGAGGCTGAGATTGTGGCAGATGGAAGGGTGCAAGGAATAAATGTGTTGAGAGAGCTGAATGATTCTTTGATCACGATGGAGGAAGTGCAGGAGGCAGTAAAGGAGATGAAAACAGGGAAAGCTGCAGGTATGGATGGGTGTGCTGTGGAATGCCTGAAAGGTGGTGGAGCGACTATTGCTGACTAGTTAGTATGAGTGTTGAATGTGTGTTTTGTGAAAGGTATGGTGCCAGTTGACTGGGCAAGTGCTTGTGTGGTCCTATTGTATAAAGGTAAGGTGATAAGTAAGAATGTACTAGCTTTAGGGGTATAAGTCTGTTGAGTGTTGTAGTTATGGTGTATGGTAGTGTTAAGAGAGTTATAGATGATACAGAGGCAGTGATTGGTGATGAGCAGTGTGGCTTTAGGAAGGGGAGGGGATGTGTGGATCAGGTGTTTGCTGTGAGACAGGTGTGTGAAAAGTATTTAGAGAAAGGTAAGGATGTGTTTTGGGCGTTCATGGATTTAGAGAAAGCATATGATAGAAATGATAAGGAGGCTTTGTGGACTGTTTTAAGATTGTATGGACTTGGTGGTAGGTTGCTAAAAGGAGTGAAAAGTTTTTATGTAAATAGTAGAGCATGTGTAAGAGTGGGAAATACTGTGAGTGATTGGTTTCCTGTGAGAGTGGGGATGTGGCAGGGATGTGTGATGTCGCCTTGGATGTTTAATATTTACCGTATTTGGATGGTGTTGTAAGGGAGGTGAATGCAAGAGTGTTAGGTGGAGGTCTGAGTCTGGTGAATCTTGATGGTAGAGAGTGGAATCTGAAGCAGCTGCTGTTTGCAGATGATACTGCACTGGTGGCTGACTCAAAGGAGAGATTGAGACAGTTGGTAGAGGAGTTTCAAAGGGTGTGTGAAAGGAGAACACTGAAAGTAAATGAGAATAAGAGTAAAGTGATGGAGTGTACGAAGTCGGTAGATGGTAGGAGGATGAATATAGTTTCGAATGGCGAGTTGTGGAACCGACTACATTATGTGGGGCTGAAACATGGAATATAGGTGTGGCAGAGAGGCAAAGTTTAAATGTAATGGAGATGAGGAGTATGTGTGGAGTGATGCATATGAATCGAGTGAGAAATGATGAAGTGCAAAGGAGAACTGGAGTTGTGCGGGAGATGGCTGATCGAATTGAGCAGAGGGTGTTGCGACAGTTTGGACATATGGAGGAATGGATAATGAGCGATTGGTGAAAAAGATAACTATATCTGATGTGAGAGGTGTAACCTGAGGCTGAGAGGAAGACCATGAATAGGATGAATGGACAGTGTGAATAGAGCGTTGGATGTGAGAGGGAAGTCTGTTGAGCAAGGAAGATTGGCTGTGCGTGATAGAAGTGATTGGAGAGAAATTGTGAATGAATAAATGATGACGCAGCCCTGAGGGGATATTCTCCCGCATTTTGTCTGATCAGCTGATCAGGTCATGTGCAGGTAAGGAGATGGGTCCATTTTGATGTGGAAGGGGTAAACTAGCTCTGCTGTCAGGTCCTGCTGTGGATGTCACTGATTGCACTGCACAGTTGACCCTCGTGTGGTGTGGTGAGGTGAGAATCTGTCCCTTCTCCCCTTTGGGGCTAAGATGCGAATGAATGTGTTTGAGTGGATGAGTAAATTGGGAGTGTGTCGTCCTGTCTCGACTACCTCCCTTTCCTTGAGGGAAGCAGCCTAGGTATATAGATAGATAGATAAACATGTGAAGAATTTAAGTAAAAGGTAAGTTTATTTGTACCATGTTATTACGAGTTCATTACCGGTATGTGTGAAGATTCTCAGTCAAGGGTAAGTTACCTAGTAACACTTTATTTCAAGGTTTTTTATACAGTATGTAAGAAATTTATTTTTACCTTTGTAATTTAAAAGATATGATGTGCATTTTTTTAAAATTCATGAATGTTTCTCTCTGTTGGCACCAACAGACGTATTCAGTGGGACCCAGCCTGTTTGTGACAGCCACAAAACTCTCCCTTACGTAGTAAAATTTAATCTGTTCTTTTTATTGAGAATCAAATATAAGATAGTGCAGTATACATAGTCAGACAGCTTGTAAAATCTAAGTACAGGGATTTATAAAAATGAGATTATTTAAATTCAGATATGTTAAAGCTCATTTTTCTGTGAAAATTGTACACAAGAATGGCACTTGGAAACTATAATATTTCCTTTTAAACCTTTACTTGCCAAAAAGTTCAAGCACTAAGTCTTGCACTTACACTTGCAATGTTAGGATTTGCCATCTTTTTTGCTTCTGTTACCTAATTCTTGAAAAGTGCAAAAATTTCAGTATTCTTATCTCAGAGGTTATAATTAGTAAAACTGGAAAAAAATATATACTGGATATTACATTTGAAGAAATGAAATAATTGTATGCCTTAAAAACATGTTCTAAATTTCAACTGTTCTGCCATTTATACAAATATTCTGCCTTTTATGTAACCACCAGAATTTCCTGTTCTGAGTAATTTTGCTTAATGTCTGTTTGAAGAAACACACTCTTTTCAGTAAATAATACTTTAAACCAAACATTAACGATGTCTGGCAAATAAATTGGTGAAAAATTACTAGTAAAATCCAGACACTGGTACAGTCAGCATTATGAAATTTCTCGTCAGATGATACAAAACACCCACAAAATTAATGATGACATATTTAGCAATGGTCTGAGAAGTCATGTTTTCATTCAGGGGAAGGATGGATGGCAAAGGATAATCAATCTTACGCCATGTTTCGTCAATCCGCTTCACCATGTACTGTTCCCCGATAATCAATTTGAAGTCGTCCCCGTCACTGTTTTTTCCCTCCTCCCTCTTCGTGTCCCCCTCGGACAATTGCAGGGGCTCATTCTCCTTGTCCGCCGTTAGAGAGTCCCTGTCAGGCTTTGAAACTTCGTTATTATGGTTGCTAATCTTGGGCTCCTTGGCGGCCGCCATTTGTTTTGTTTACATGTGGGCAGGAACGACGAGCCTTGCAATATTATTACCATGCTTTGGCAACGACGAGCCTAGAATGTGCTGGAAAGAAAATTATGAACCATGTTAATATATCCCGTGATTATTATCATAGAAGAACTAATAGTTAGTGATATTAGTGGCATTATGATAAAGTAACATGTTTTCAGTGAGCGATGTAAAGTTAATTAGTTCATTTCAGTATACACTATCTTTACGTTGTAGTGAAAGGATAGTAAAAGTTTATATGTATATGCTATTCATTACGAAACAGTATAGAAATTAATGTAGCTCATAAACCCCATAACATCGGGAGACGGGAACTGTGCAACGTGAGCCTGGCTCAGGGGAAAATCCCCGGCATATAGACCTGGGAAGGTCTTCTGAGGATATCAACCTTAGGCCCTGAGCTCACCACCTGTTTCTGTCCCACAAGGCAACCCACCACAGTCACAGCCACTAATCCAGACTCGACCTAGTACTTCAACAGCAACCACAATTACAGAAAACACGAGTGTGGATGGACTGATTACTGTGAAAAGTGAAAGTACCCAAAGCCCAAGGAATGAAGAGGAGAGGGTCACACGTAAGGAAAAAGTGTGCAGGTTCTACAGGATTGGAATCTGTAAGTATGGCAGAAAAGGAAAACACTGCCCTTACTCTCACCCCTCCGTTTACACATTTTCTTGAAACATGGACTTGACACTAGAGTAGGGTGCAGACTGGGATGCAAATGCAAGGACTTCCATCCAACTATGTGCAGAAACTCATTATGTAAAGGGGTTTGCACAAAACAGGACTGCAAATACCTGCATGTCACAGGCACAAAGAGGATGGCTAGCACACAGTGGGTGCCATCAGAGGCACCAGGCACAAGTAATCACCCATCAGCTGGTGGAACGGCTGGGAATTTGCACAATACAACTGGTGCAGTGCTGAAGCCATGAGCCAGAAGCCAGACACTGGTGCAAATAATCCCAACATGGAGGAGTCTTTTTTATGGAAGAAGATGGAAAAACAAGCTGTGCAGCAGGAAGAATTGCACAAAGCAATGGCTGTCATGCTGGAAAGCATGGAACGTCAAGACCCCTGGAAGAAAGGGGCCTGGAACCTCCTCTAATCAACCTCCTTTCAGGCAACATAAGGGGCTTATATCCAATGAACAACCAAAGCAAAGTCCCCTTATTGCAAGAAATCGCCATTGCTGACAAGCTATCACTACTCGCCCTCACTGAAACACATCTTCACAATGGCATATTGGATGCAGAAGTTCAAATTGAAAACTATGACATCCTCCGCACAGATAGAAAGGATAGAAGCCACGGAGGAATAGCTATGTACATCAAACACCAACTTGCAGCTAGTGCCGAAATCTTACACAGTTTCTCCAATGGGACATGTGAAATTCTATCTGTACTTAGAAGGGAAATTAACATTGTGGCCGTTGTGGTGTGTAGGCTCCCAAATACTACTCCAGATCAATTTGAAGAGGTAATTAACTGACTCAACCACACACTAGACCACCTACCATCACCAGCAACAGAATTCCTATTACTTGGAGACTTTAACTTTCCTCACATAAATTAGGGTTCACTAGACGTGATTGGTGGGACACTGGAAGAAAAACAAGCCCACAGCTTACTGAACCTCATGAAGACACAATATTTGATGCAGTTTGTGACTGAGCCAACTAGAGGATTGAACTTTTTAGACTTAATCCTGAGTAACAATTATGGCATTATACACAGCTATGAAATTTTCGACACAACTATGTCCGACCACAAGTTCTGTGAAGCAGCAGTCCTTGTAAATTCAGAACTAATCAGGTCGCCCAAACCCCCTTGTGAAGTACAGTCAAGAATGAGCAAGCTGAACGTTTACCACAAGAACATATATTGGGTCGATATGAAGATTGCACTCCAAATTGACTGGATAGCAACATTGGATGATACCAGTGCTGAAAGCATGATTCTCTCATTCACCAGAATATGTGAAGAAATTTGCAAGGCCCATGTTCCTGTGAAAAGTACCTCAAAGAAGAGAAGGCTAATACCAGGAGACCGATGCATCCTTATGAGGAAAAGGAGCATCTGCAAAGCAGAACTGGCCATAGATGTATGAAACTACAAGAGGCGCTTCTAAAAACAGAGACCAAACTACTTCAGTCTCATGAAGCCCAAAGGAAGGAGGAACTGCAGGCAGTAAACAGCATAAAAGTAAACTCAGAATTCTTCTTCACGTATTTGAACACAAAGTAAAAAAAAACAGTCATCATGTGGACCACTGAGGGACGAAAATGACATGCTAGTGAGTGACCACTGAGAATGGCAGATATGCTCAAGGCACAGTATGAAAGTGTATTCAGTACTCCTGTACCTGGGGCAGTTGTTGATGACCCATCATCTTTCTTTGAGCCATCCATGGCTGAGCCGTTGCAGAAACTGACGGACATACATCCCTTGACCGCCGTTATCATCCAGGCTATTGATGACATAGATGACTCAGCAGTGGGCCCAGATGGTTTCAGCACTAAACTAATCAAAACCTGCAAAAATGAGCTAGCCCTACCGTTGCAGCTGATAGTCGCTAAGTCCTTGGCTACTGGTACTGTCCTTAAAACTCTGAAGGAGGGAATAGTGACACCAATACCTAAAGGGGGCAGCAAAGGACTCACCAAGAACTACCAGCCTGTTGTACTGACTTCCCACATAAGCAAAATCATCAGACGGGTTGTCAGAAAAAGGTCAACTGAACACATGGAGGAAATCAGTGCTTTTAATGATGGCCAACATGGGTTCAGAAAAGGCCATTCATTCCTCTCACAACTACTGTCCCACCAAGATGCCCTACTCAAAGACCTCAGCAAAGGGAAAAATGTGGACGTAATATATCTGGACTTTGCTAAGGCCTTCGACAAGGTGGATTACGGCCTTGTTCTCAGCAAGCTGAGAGACCTTGGTGTGGGAGGAAACCTCGGGAAATAGTTGCATAGTTTCCTAACTGGCAGGACACAGAGGGTTTCTGTCCAGGGTCACCTCTCAGATGTTGGCATCACAAAAAGCAGAGTCCCACAAGGCTCAGTTTTAGGGCCACTGCTATTCCTAACTATGATCACCGACATAGATAAGGAGCTGCAACACTCAAAAGTGACGTCATTTGCAGATGACAGAAGAATGAAGAGAACTGTCAAGTCGGCAAATGACGTGGCTTTGCTCCAAGAGGATCTTGACCGTATCATTGGCTGGCCGGACCGAAACAACATGCAGCTGAATGGTGATAAATTTGAACTGCTTAGATATGGCCCACTAGCAGAAACCAATCAGCACAAACTACCAGGTCCACCAACAAGACATCCCATCAAAAGAACACATGCGTGACCTTGGAATCTTAATGAGCGACAATGAAACCTTCTCTGAGCATATAAGCAGCATCACCTCAACAGCTAACAAGCTGACTGGCTTGATACACAGAACATACAGGACCTGGGAGAGGTCATGTATGCTGACTCTTTGGAAGGCACTGGTGCTACCCAAGCTGGAGTTCTGTTGCCAACTATGGAAACCATACAAAGCTGGGGATATCATCAAATTGGAAGCTCTCCAGCAGACCTTCACACACAGAATCCAAGGCCTCCAACAACTGAACTACTGGGAACGACTGCGAGAATTGAAACTATACTCTTTGCAAAGATGACGAGAGCATTACCTTGTGATCTATGTGTGGAAAGTACTGGAAGGACTGGTGCCTGATGTGGGACTGGAAGTGAACAACAACCCGAGAAAAGGACGACTGTGCTACATCAGGAGAACAGAAGCCACCACCCAGAAAATTGCTACAATAACCCACGATAGTCTCGCCAGGAATGAAGCTCGTCTTTTCAACTCTGTACCAAAGGCGATCAGACAGCTGACAAGAGTGGCAACCGACTGCTTCAAACGACAGCTGGACAAGTGGCTGGAAACAGTACCAGATGAGCCACCTACATCAAGCTACCCCAACTCTGTCAGCAACTCCCTGATGAACCGTAGAGTCAACAGCGGAGCAGAGCTGCCTACTCGTAGTGGAGGTCCACCTTAGCTGCGCCACAGTGGGCAGAATTCTACAAAGTAAGTAAGTAAAGTTCGCGTTCCCTGCTGTCAGACGTTACCTTCTAATTTCCTTTACCTTGTCCCTCCATTTAATTTGATTTTTCTGTCAAAGCCAGAATAATGAGGAACATTTTCACCATTTTAATGAATAAGTTCTTCATATTTACTACTTGCTCACATAGCTGTAACACAGTGCCATATATAGATGTCAGTTGAAAGCCTGTTCTTAATCCTGGTTTTCTTTTTGCATATAACAGTTCCAGTACCTGGTGTATGGTAAAAAGATGAACAGTAATCTTAAGTAACATTCTAGTCATCATTAGGTTCATTACGTGTTTACTGGAGTTCATCATGCAGTAGTGATATCAGGAACTTATTCTGAAATGCTCACTTAAATGGGCTGCATGCAAGAGTGATATCAGGAACTTATGAAGACAAAGTACAGTACCATGGCACAATATACTGTATATATATATTTTTTTCATTAGTAGTATTGTTTTCAGTACAGCAGATGAGACTTGATACTGAAATTTTCATAACTGATTAAACAATAATCAAACAAAAACTAAATAACTACTGTATTTCCATGCAACCTGGAAGATAATGAGAAATTCCAGAGATAGATACATCATAATGTTGATTCAAAACTGACCACAGAACATTTCTAGCCCTCACTAGCCTAACACAGATTCAAAACTTAGCCTATATGGTATATGACAGGTATTTGCAAGAGTGTTTTTGGAGACATGAATGGCAAAGTTGGGAATGTATGAGTTGATGGAGTGGTTGGTCAGTGGGGTGTGCCAGCTGAGGTGAGTGGGAATGGTAGTGCCCTGGTGGACATCTGTGCTGGTAGGGGGTTGGCAATAGCCAACACCTACTTTTGGCACAAGATGATCCACTGGTATACATGGAGAGTCATAAGGAGGATGGATAGTGAATTTGTAGAACAAAAGGCAATGACAGATTACGTGTGTGTGGATGAGCGAATGAGAAGACGAGTGTGGAGAGAGTGGGGGAATGGAATCTCAGACCATCACTTAGTGATGGCCAAGGTAAGGCTGGAAAGAAAGTGGGTGAAGCAACCAAGGGGAAGACAGGAGGAAATAGCTCCTGTGAGAAGAGTGGAGAAGTTACAAGATAGTGAGAAAATGACAGAGTATAAGAGCATAGTGGAAGAAAGATTGGGAAGGTATGAGTTACAGCAGATGGAAGGGGTGGAAGATGTATGTAAGATTTTCACGGAAGAGATAGGCGCACCATGTGAGATGGTTTGTGGAGTGAGGAGGAGATGCAGGGGTGTGCAAGGGACAGCATGGTGGAATGATGAGGTGAAACGAGCTGTGGAACAAAAGAAGAAGGCATATAGTGAATGGCTAGCAAGCAGAGGTAGGGGAGAAGATGAGAGAGTGGTATATGTGAGTTGGAGAAGAGAGGTGAAGAGATTGGTGAAGGAGATTAAGAAGAAAGTGGATGACGAGTTTGGGAGGAATCTGAGTGTAAAGTGGAGGGAGAGTAAGAAATTGTTTTGGAAGGAGGTAAAGAAAGTAAGACAGTTTGAAAAGGGAAATAGTAGAGGAGTGAAGATGGGAATAATAGATTGCTGGTGGAGAAGGGAGAGAAATTGAGGAGATGGAAGGAGCACTTTGAGGATTTGTTGAAGGTAGAGAGTGAGAGCAGAGCAAGTATAAGTGGTTGGGGAATGGCCCGGAGAAGAGGTGAGAGGAGGGAGGATGAGATCAGTAGGGCAGAAATAGTGGAAGCAATGAAGAAGATCAAGATGGGAAAGGCCCCAGGAATTGATGGAGTGTGTGGTGAAATGCTGAAGTATGGGGGTGAGATTGTTGTGGAATGGATATGGAAGTTGTGTAGATTGGCATGGGAAGAGGGAAGGGTTCCAGAGGACTGGAAATTAGGTATACAGTAGGCACGGAAAGTGTTGACGCCATCTTAAAAAAAGAAAACATTCTTGTGGTT
>JAGKTI010029017.1:0-12773 GCA_018397915.1 Birgus latro | reverse complement strand
TGTAAGCACTAAAGCTCAAACAGTCCCTGGATCTGAATTTTTGAAATCTCATGCCACTGCACCATGTGGTGTTCATTTGGTGGTTATATGGTAAACTAACCAACTAATGTAATTAATAGTTTCTTGAAGTGGCCGACCTCTTTTCCCACCCAAGGGTGGACCGAAGAATGATCCAGAAGGAAAGAGATAGTACAACAGAGAGCGAATTAATCCACAGCTCACTCAATGAAATAGATCAAATACTCATTAACATACTATTCAAGACAATGAAATTCTGACTGCACCTTACAGGTATAACTGTCCGCGCGCATTTTGGCTGGTACCAGTGCGGTATTTCTCATTACATATGTGTTTCAAGTTGCTTAATAAATGGAGTCTAATCTGACAACCATCATTTGAAGAAGGAAAAAAAGCTGCTGAACCCTTGTCATGTGCTCCTCTGTAAAGAGTTCATCCAACCAACTTGATCTTGTCTATTCCCTAGCCTCAACAACTTCCATACCTCGCATTCTGACACTCATCATATCTACCCATCTTCTTGCTGGCCTAACACGCCTCATCTCACTTCCATACACACCCATACTCTTCACCAATCTATTTAAATTCTCTACGCACACATTCAACATATTGTTAACAGACTTCTTTAAATCGTACATGAATCACATTACAGTTTGTCTTATTCCATCTACTACATGCACTTCACACATTCCACAAAAAACTTAGTTCCACTGCTCATACTTTTCTGTTCTCCAGCCATACTGCAAATACTTGATCCACACATTCCCTACACTCCTAAAACAACCTTGTTCATCTCTTATTAGCTATAAGTATTCTAACATATTCCCCACTTTCTCTTTGATTACTTTTTCATGCAGCCTTCCTAAAACATACAGCAGACTTATACCAAGATATTTTTTGCATTCACTTTGAACACTGCTTTTGCACAAAGGTAGCCTTCTTCCACTCCACAGGTACAGTTGTAGTCATCCATGGGATCTTACATATTTCGCCCAAACACTTCATTACTCTCCAATAACACGTATCATCTCTACATACACCTCATCAAGACCAGATGGCATTCCATTCACAAACCTCTTCACAGAATTCTTCACTTCTCCCACATCAACAGTATATAAAAAGGTACAATAATACTGAAGATACTTGTATGGCATATAAAACTGACCAGAATAATGGCCTGAACAAATGGGATAACAATTGAGAGGAAGAATAATGTATTAATATGAAAGCCAATATACTATCATGTTTACTGCATGTCAACTTCACCCCAATAGTTACAGCAAAAATGGAATACAGTAATCTCAAAGCTCAAGGGCTTCAAACCCAAACCTATACCATGTCTGCAAAAGAACGAAATGGAAATCAGGGATGACAGCAACCTTTCACTGTGAGAAAACAAAATGAAAGCTGAGCAAGAAATATGCATCCGGGGATCGAATATTTTAACTAGTCTGTGACGATCTAGTCACATACACAGGCTTGAATCCCAGCAGATGATCCATGGTTTATCAATTATGTAATGCCATCAAGGGAAGTTCTCTGGTGATCTACCCTTAAATGTACTGGAATATGACAGTCAGACCCACTGAGCTCTATAATATGGAGTGGCTTTCTCAAGGGTAGCACCACGTAGTTTGTGTAACAGCCGCCAGGGGCCCAGGGCGGCGCTGATGTTTTTCATCTACACCACCGATGCTCACGCCTTTTGAAATCAGCCGGTGAATTCGGAAAATATAGTCCCATGGCCCACTGCTTTGCTTATGTAAGCAACAGCGAAACAGAAACAGCAAGCTAAGAACAGTGGTTCCAATTGCATTACCATTGTGGAGGCGACGAGCGGGTGTTTCAATATGGCGGCCAAGGTTTCATGTTCGCTGCGGAGATGGCCACTCCATATTATAGAGCTCAGTGGTCAGACCTTGGGTCCCTACACCTGAAAGGGGGTACTAGAGGACTAGCAGTTACTGTACCATTTTTTGAGAGATGACTCCATTATGCCAATAAAGGTATTTCAAGAAAACAGTCACCATCTGGGTTACAGTGTTGGTGTACAAATCCGAATAACTTGGAGAACTGAAGCCAATTACCATAAACAGTAAACTTCAATTTAACGTTCCTTGGTAGACCGGATATCAGATTTAATGGACACTACAAAGCCATTGGACTTCGTCTGCTGTAACGAACAATGTTAAATGGGGCAAAGTGGGTCACAAACTCACAATACATGTGTTTCATGGAGTGCAGTGACAATGAGGAGATAAACTGCAAAAGAGCAAAATTACGGGCCAGACTGTGTAAAACATATATATTTTCATCTTTTGGTATTTTCAAATGTACATTACCTGAAACCCCACCTCGGGGGGGGTACCGTCGGATATGATAGATTTGTGGCTTTCTCGGATCACGCTTTCCCCCAATTAGTCCATTATAGTTGGGTTTTCCTGTATAACGAATGCATTGAATCATCTCCAGCCCAACTCCCATTGTCACCAACACATAGCCAAACTTGCTGACTGATACGGTACGTTTCGTAAAGACAGGTATGTAAGTACAGTAATCCCCCGTTTATCCATCACAATGAAGGCAAGGCCCTGATGGAAAATGCACTTTGATGAATAAGGACATACTACACCCAATCCCTCTAAAGGGGGTATAACCCTTATAAAACCCTATACTGTACTGTACAATAACTATCCCAACAGAGGAAAAAAAAATCCTGATAAAGTCATGGTACAGTACCGGTACATTATACAGTTCAGTATTACTGTGATGTACAGGTGCCAATGGGATGCCTCTTTGCGAGGGTACCACCTTCCACAGGTTTTCTTGGGAGTCAAATCAGGCCACCTATCCTGTCCCGGTGGAGTGTGGTGCCCCGGCGCTGCTGCTGTCACAGGGCACTTCACCCACCAGCAGTGCAGTGGCCAGAGTGCTAATCTCCTCCGATCCTCACCAGAGATCCGGCGAGGGTGAAGGGTATTTCCCATTGCTCTGGTGTTCTGCTTCAGTCACACCGCAGGCAACCCAATGGCAACAACTGTACTGTACAGTGCTAAAGAAAATATTCATACCAGAAGTGGTGTTACGCCGATGGAAGATGACTTTGTCCAATTCCCGATTCCTCCTGTAGTTACTGTCAGGGGAGGGAGGAGTGGTGATCCCAGCCATACCGGTCTCGCTGAAGCAACAGATCCTGAGGGTCCAATACCAGGCTCCACTGTAATGGTAAACATACATCAAACAGTAGTGCACATATTACTGATATCCACAATCCTCATTAGCTCACCTACTCAATGAACAACACCTAGTTTTCAGTTAAATACTGAGTAAACAAAATATTATTTACAGTTCAAAAAATCCTTGCAATCAGATCACATGACTTTTGTTGCTGATATTTGACCATCCTGAAAATTTAAAGTTTTCACATTGAAATAACATTGCAGACTTATCAAAGCCTCAGCAGCTGTATTACATTAAGGTTTCAATTTATGCTACTTATCTGATAAAGATTATTTTCTGCTGAATGAAACCCTTGCCCTTCAGAATTTGCAATAATATTCACTCCTCAAGTAATATGTTAAAAATAAAATATAGGGTATGGGGCAAAACTTCAACAAGAGGCTGTCAATCCCTTCCTATACAGATTAAAAAGACCACTAAGGTGCAGCTAGAGACTTCATTACAGTACTATTAAGCATGTTGTGCAAATTTCTTTTCCAAACAATGTGATTTTTGAGTGATAATACCTTATGAAACTGACAGCAGTATGAAATAATACGGGCATCATCAAAGAAAGCAATCTATACTGGTGCCCTGTGGTAAGTCTAGCTAAAAGTAATAATAATAATAGTAATAATAATAATAATGGTATTTACACCACAGTAACAGAGTAATGATGCCTAAGCACCCAGTATGTAATCCACATTTTACAAGCTATAGGAGAAAAGTGCTGTACAGATATAACTCGTGAGAATTATTGTTGTTGTGGCCCCTGGCTCATCTGAAAGTGAACCTGATGGACTGCAGTTAGCTACAGAATGATGTTACCTTTCCCCTGCAGTCCAACACCCTCCTTTCTGGGGAGAGACAAGGAACTGAGTCTTGTGTAACTAATACTGTGAACAATCTATTATCCTCTCAGTAACTGCTGCCCAGTAATATCGGTGTCAGTGCATGATGGTGTCCGTCTTTACCACTACAAGAACAGTAAATTAAAGCTTATCAAACGTCAGATACTGCCAACAGTATATACAGCACTTAACGCCCTCAAAACAACTTAGCAGCTACGAAGTATTTTAAAAACTACAGTACAAATTCCTCACCACATTTAACCTCTTCAAATAACTGTTCACAGTACTTGGATTGGCAGTGATTTAAAACACTGATTTTAAATTAAAGCATACTGTAAACTGGGAATTTTTGACACATTAAATACAAAACTGCATACCTTCACAAGGAATCTTATTTACAGTATTTACACAAAACTAAGAAAGAAATGTATTTAATGCTATTTATTGAAGTGAGAAGAGTTTACTGTAATACACTCCATAAACAGAAAATATGGCTGTCCAGTTACTGAAGAAAAAAAAATCTTTGGTATACTAATTAAGATATTTATTACTTAGTTTTTAAAATCTGCAGGAATATCAGCAGTTAATTTCATTGGTATCCAATGATGGGACTCTTATGGTATCCACTGAGCCCTTCCATCGCAATCTATCACCCTCCAGTCCTGCCACCAAAGTTTAACATACTTTGGGCCTAAACTACACCAGAATGCTCACAGAAATAATATACTAAGAATGTACTGCATTTTTTCAATTTTAACTTTCCCCTTATTGTGGGCTTATGGGACGCGACCAAAACTGCCCAATGCCCTTCCCATGAAAACAGATTTGAGCTTCATGTTAACACATGAGCGCTGCTTGCCGTTAACGGATAATTTTAAATTAGCTTGCACGCAATAAGCCGTACTCAAACTGCACACCTACCTTAAATCTGGCCTGGTGGGGCATGGTGTAATTAAGAATTTATTTCCATTCAGAAAATTAACCAGCCCTTGGCACGACAGGCCAACCAGTAACCACTCACTTTGACCAGCGATATTCAAGTCACTTCAAAAGACAGTCCACTTACCTCCTTATTGTTTCTTTGCACGTCCTTCACGCCATTCGTTCTCTTTCTTTGAAAAACTGATGCATTCACATCAACACCTTATAAAAAAAAACGTGGAATTTCGGCAACTTTTTCAAAAAATCTTCTCGTCCTCACCCCAACCTTCGGCCATGTGCTGACTGCTTGGCATGGTACCAAAGCTAATCTAACACTGGGGATACATGTTTTTATGCATTATAATAACAAATTATGGACATATTATAAGTTCCAAAATTACAATTATATAAACTTAAATAAAACTATTTCAAAATATTTTGTTTTTAATCAATTACTGAATGCTATACCGAAATCAAGTTTTTTACCTCCCTTCCTCTACTGAGTTCGGCCTGTGGACCTTCATACAGATGGCTAAGAACAAATGGGATTGGGTCAGAGGGCGAGCGGCGATGAGTTAGACTGTGGCTGTGGCTGGAGAGAGAGGCAGTGGTTCAGGGGAAAAAATAGAAGCAGGAAGTGGATAAGGATGGGGGAAGGTGAAGTGAGGTTCAGAGGTTGGAAGGCAGCTAGGGTGAACCAAGGCAACCAGGGAGAGGCTGGAAGCTGCTCATTTTTCACACCCTTGCTATGCCACTCTCACGTTCATGTCAGTGGTACATGCAATCCTCTTTCAGCTTTCATACTCGTTCCTCTTTTTCGTATCAAAGCCTGTCTTCCTTGAGCCACTCTACATTCCTTTACCTGTGCACGTACTCTTTTGCCAATTCAGAATCTCTTCACAAACATATCACGACAGTTAGTTTTCTTTACCAGGGATACCCACTCACATACACAAAACTGCATCAACTTACAGGCAGCAGTGCATCAGCTGCCTACATCAGACTTGAAATAGTATACCTGTCTCCATTCCAACCACTCATTCCACACTTATACACCGTTTCCGTTCGTTCATTTATGAAAGCATGCGTAAGCCTTGGTCAACTAATGGCAGCCCTCCACGCTGCTCGATCTCTGACAGCCTCCCTATTCAGTACCTTATCCCTCAGGTCACACTGTATGACCCGATTATATACCGTATGTATATAGATAGATAAACTGACGAAAGTTATAGATACATCATGCACTTGTCTCACTCCAGTAGGCTACTGGCATTGGACCAAACCACTGACTCTGACTGCCGTATATTACTGCTACATACGTTTCACTTCCATCACAGGGCTTTCCAGGATTCATTTTCCATCCATGCTGTTGTCGGATAAAAAACTTTCATAATTCCTCCCCTGTCCACCTTGTCAAACATCTCTCTACATCCTTAAATGTCATACTCTATCACCTTACAGTCCATCTCACATGCTCTTTCCATTATGTCTTACTGCAGAAATTTAACATTATCCAATTCAGTTCTGCATTACCTCTGAACATACTTGGTATTTCACTGTTTTGGGATTTATCATGAAAAGATCATATTGCTTCTTGCAAAATCTGCTTCCAAGAGACTGGGTATGCTAAGCTGACTTCATCCCCCAACCTTTGTTTTCCCCTTTGCACAGTTGTTGACTATCTATAGCCAGATGCCATAATCCCGTATGGGATGGCCATTTGAGTTTGCTGCTGTACGAGAAGGGGCAGTACCCCACTGCCAACCCACCTGTCGACTCATAGGTTAGTTATATGGTTACCACTCGGCGTTGTAATTGGTTTCCTGACTTTAGGAAACCATCTGACTTGTCACTCGACGTAAAACCACCTGAAAGGGAAAGGAGAGTAATAAAGTGACAGGAAAGATGGGAGAAATAAGGAGAGGAGGGCAGACACAGAATAAGAATGATAAAGGTGAAGTAAAATGTAGGCAGCATTACATCAAGTAAGTGGATGATGGTCGCCACCACCTACCACTAATTGACTCTATACAGGGGTTTTACTTACCTGTGTTTAGTACAACTCTCATGTGATGGGGGCCTTCCCCCACCTTCTCAACTGGATGGAGTCAAGGCCTTTCACCTCATCAGCTCTCCTCCCTTACTAGCTCCCTTCATTCTATGTTTCTTCACCACACTGTTTGCATCTTTATCTCTTTTTCTGTCACTTCATCAATGATCACTGCTCTTCTGAACTGTCTACCCGCATTTTCCCTCCATTATGGCAGGCGCATAGCACCTATCTGGCAGAAACTCTCACCTACTTCGTGTCCAACTCTGTGATGCTACAATTAACCGATACTCAGTCCATCACATAAAGAACGGGTCAACTCTGGAACTGTCTTCCTGTTTGTAGTTCCCTCTGCCCATGTCCCTCACCCTTGTAAACAGTGTCCAGGCATCTCAAAATGAACAGATCTTGAATTTGGTTTTTTTTTTTTTTTCATGGTGGGAACAATCTTACAGGTTTCTAGCTTTTGGTTTCTTCTTCCTTGCTTAATAAATAAATAATCCACACATCCCTTATTACTCTAAATACCACCCTGTTCATTAGTCACCAGGCAATCTTATCTTCCTTACCTTCTCTATTAATAATCCATCATTTAAAACAACACTCAGCAAGCTTATCTCATATTCATTTTTGTATTAACTTCAGCCATCTTTGCTTTCCAATATTTCATCCTTCTTCCACTCAACTGTCTGAGCTGTCTTATATAATTCTTATTTCACCATCTCTAACCTGACGTACATGCATCTTACACAGGTATAATCATTCATTCCTTTCCACCCCCCACTACTCAGCAACCAACAGACCCTCTTTACTCCACCCATTCATATTCATACCTAAATTTTATTTATGTCACTCCAACCTATTCAATATCTTTCATTCCCTATCATATTTGTCTCACACAGTGCCATCACAGCATACTTTGGCTCATTAATAACTTCCATTACTACTCTTACAATTCTTCATTCACACCTCACATTTCACAAAACATCAGCCTGCCTAGTCTTACTGGGCCCTGGACATATAAAGAAGCCAGATCTGAGGCCAGCAAGAATATTTCAAGGGTGACCCATATGGCATCTTTTTTGCATACACACCAGACAGTCTATAGATGAGCCATGAGAGCGTTTCTTTTTTTCATAATCCCAGAGTTAAGTTCTACGGTTAACCGTCCAAGCATAACTGTAATACTGTAGTTTCCTGAGGTACAGAAAACTATTTGGCTGGAATTCTGTGCAGTCACCTGTAAGTACCACCACAACATATCTTGCCTCACTCTATAGAAAATTACGTCAATGAGGTGGAGTCAGGAGTCTGGGGTCTTGAACGGTGAGTGAATTAGTGTGTGGTCCATTTTACTGGGCACACTGTTGATTACTTCTTCCACTGTCATGCTTTTTTTCTTTTCCTTGCTTTCCATACCCTACCTCACCTCACCTGTGGGTGGGAAAAAATAAGGTGGGAAATTGATCATGAAGTATCTTCTCTGGTTCAAAGCTTGCTTTTCAAATCACGTGTTCAAGTCAATGATGGTACAGTGTAGCACGATGTAATTTCCAATATGGCTAAGGCTACTTCTGTCAGGAATGTTACAAAGATCTTTCCATCATCTTTTGTTCATCACCACCATCTTTTTTTTTTTTTTCTTCCTCACCAAGGATGTGGATGCAATAGATTACAGGAACAAGGAAACAGAGTGTGAAAGCTGGTAAACTATAAACAAGAAAGTAAATGAAATGGATTCACCCATTCAAAGCCCTTGAATTCTGGCTTTACATCAAGCCCAACATCTGCATTTTTTTTTTTCTTTCTGATGTGGTAGGTGGGGGTGCTCACCATTCATTCACTTGATAAAGTGCTGCTCTCGGGTGACTGCCCCTCCTCTTTTCCTTTCTTCATCCTCTTGTCTTTCTTTCCTTGATTCTTTCCTCTTCCTTCTATCTCTGAGTGACTCCACACTGAATGACAAGCCAAATGGTTTCCTATACACCAAGAAACCATTTACTAAGCTGAGTGGTAACCATATACCGGTAACCAAATTATGGCACCTG
The DNA here is from genome assembly GCA_018397915.1 of Birgus latro. Taxonomy (NCBI): domain Eukaryota; kingdom Metazoa; phylum Arthropoda; class Malacostraca; order Decapoda; family Coenobitidae; genus Birgus; species Birgus latro. Next base: position 3,666 of record JAGKTI010029017.1, on the reverse strand, counting down.
GTGGTTTAATAGGTATTCAAGGTGCTCCAATCGGATTGAGTCTGAGCAGGTTTACATCCAAGGGGTGGTTGGGGTTTACTGCTCACATGATGCCACTCAAGGATGAGTGAGACTGGTCACCCTCAACTTCAATGTCAGGACCAACTTGCCTAGGCCCCGGGCTCCTACGCTCCTCATGGGGCAACACAGGATTGAATGATGATGTACACTGCCAGTAGTCAGTCAAGCAACTAGCCTCATCAATTTCCTTGCTAATATTTATTATGAAAACGATGTTTCTCTTATTCTTCTTGTGGCTCATCCCAACGTGAACAAAGTGGACTGCAGACTGAAGTTGCTCTTTGGCGGTTCACCATCCTCCGAGCAGAATAGGGAGGGACCTGATGGACATATGCATAATCAGGAAGTAGAGCAGTCCAGTTATATTGGTGCCATAGCAAAAAGGCATCCCTCTCCTGTATCATTCTCTAGCTCAGAAGAACTGAAACACAAAGTATTCAAACCTTGACCAAAAGACATTTTATTTTCCAATTAAAAAAATAATGGAATATATAGTACAGTATTTACACAGTAATTTTCTGGCTTATACACAATGACTTGGAGGAAGATGTTAATTATGTGTTTACTGTAATGGAGATAAAGATTCTAAAGTTACCATAATTGATAAGTAATGATGCATCACCAATGAACATCTGAACAATTAACACTTCTGAAGTAGATTTGGTATAATTTGTAAGTCTGATGGCAACTGTACTTAAAAGTAAAAAACAAAAAGGCTCCTGAACATTTTATAAGTAAAACTTTGAGTATTTAAAAATCAACCTGAATTGCACAAAGCAGTGAAACAACACATTTTCAAAGTGTTACAAAAAAAATAAAAAAATCAGTATTTGGACAATAAACTCTCAATGGAAGTAATATTTCAAGGAAGACCTAATGCATATACTGTTTATGGAAGGAAACTTCAACATTCTCATAACATCAATATAATTCCTGGGATAACATATTAAATGAACTCTGGCAACAAAAAAGTAAGCCCTTAGATTTATATGGAGTTATGCAGCTTTAAAACTCTGCTCTGACAACATTAATCATATGGGAAAATTACTGTTAGGTTTTTGTGTGAACAAGATATGTGTTGTATATAGACTATCCATTTTAATTACCTGAACAACTCCTACCTTCATCATCACTCAGCACTATTCTCTCCAACCACTCCTTGCCTCCTTCCTTCTTCTAATCTTCCAACCCCATGTGTTCATCTTAAGTTTCCTTTCTCCATTCCACTTATAAGCACCTGCCAAAAATACTGATAGTGCTTACAGTGGGTTGACTGTCTCTTGACACAAGTGGATAAAGAAGCCTCCAATAATCAGTCATCATCCTGACCATTTTCCCCACCTAAGGATGAGGTGAGGTAGGATTTAACTACTGCCTGACACACCATCCAACTTTTGCCCCTATTCAGTAATAATAATTCTTCCTATGATAATTTGTCATATTTAATCTGACAGCAGAAAAATAAACCCCATTTTCCCCATGCTTATAGTTACCATTATCACAGAGTTGACAAAGACTGGCAAACCATACCTGGGGGCTTACTTGACACACACTCCTGTCACACTTCAACAAGGCAGGCTTATTGCTACATGTCACAGTGCAAGGTACCTGTATTATGGACGTACTTTATCACCGGTTCTGTAAAAATGCATGGCAAGTATTGCTACACTTTATGAACTTTAATAGGTAACAAGCTCAGTAAGCTCTTTCTCTTGTCAAGCAATATGCTGAAACTTTCTTCTGATAACCACTTTAAAATACAGTGTTTGTGATAATAAGTATTAGCACAAACATTCTCTGTACATTACATTAATTACTTTCAGCACAACAATTACAATGTTTATAAAGCTGGGATTATGGAAGCCATAGCTAAAAAAAACTGAGGATACTATATGGATATTTAATTTTTTCCAGTAAATAAACTGCTCAGGTGTTGGAGTGAGTACTGAAAGCTTCAACAGAACTCCCTAACATTCACTGGAAACCATTTGCACATAACATACTTCAATTACTTAAAATTTTGATTATTAATGAACCAAAATGCCACTTTGCATATTAAATGCTCCTATGTCCTCCATGAAAAACAAATTTAAAGCCTTCCTTAAGAAGTTATAGCAATAACTTCTAAAACCCCTTGACTAGAAGAAAACTCTTCATATCATAATCTCTCAATAGGGTCACTTGATCATTAACAAAACTAAACAGACTAGTGATACAAACTACACTGTAAGTTTAATACTGCATGACAAAACTGGAGATATCATATGGATATTTTCTTCAGCTTCAACATCAACTGACCCAAGGAAAGATAACGAGTAAATGAGTTACCATTGTAATCAAGGGCTGTATCACTATGGCATCACTGCACCTGGTACACTTAATACTAATCACAGCCTGCGTTAGAAGGTCTCATCTTCCTTGCATTCACCCGTCTCGTGCCCAAACACTGCAAGAAAAAGAACACATTATCTACAATAAACTAGCACAATTCAACTTCTGCATTAACTGAAATCTGGCAATTTTACGATGCAAAAATACTGAATATACCAGCGTATAGGTCAACCTGGCATATAAGTAGAACCCCCTTTCAAACTAAGAGTTTGAAGTTATGGGTAAGCTTATCATATATATCAAGCCCCCAATCCATAAGCCATCAAGATTGAGGCACATGGCATGAGGGTAAGAAGGCAAAGTTTACCAAATCAACTACAAAAACATACACAAACATATGAATACAGTAGTCACACAAACCATTATACTGTACTTGAATCATTAGACATCAAGAGTCAACAACCATAAATGCATACACACCTCACCAATCACACAGTCACTGTCCACACACAGCCACTGACCACACAGCACCCTTATTCCCTGCACCACAGTAAGTCATACCACACAAATGAAGTATGAAGCTGGTCTGAAACTGCAAGTGTTTGCCTGTGACAACTTTACAAACAACAATGCAACAGCAAAGGAGTATGGAATCGATGAGAAACTTGTGAGGGACTGGAAAAAAATATATATGGCATCTCTAATGTGATGGATGGTGAAGAGGATACGATGGGATACGATGTGGTTGGATGAAGAGGATAACATCAATGAAGATGAAGCCAGAGACAGTAAATTGAAGTCAGACCCTTATGATTACCTACCTCTGTCTGTCAATTACATATCTGACTGTGGTGGGTTTTAGATGTTTTATAAAGATGTATGAACTTCAATTGTAAATAAATATTACTGTTCTCCCCCCCCTCTCTCTTTCTCTGTAGAATGTCAGTGAAGGACAGTTCTAAACAACCTTTACTATGCACCTTATATTAGTCATGTCACATAAAGTAAAAATAACTCTGCTTCCACCACTGCAAAGGCCTTAAAATAAAACTACTCATAAAAATTTCATTTCATCCAAGATTCCACAGGTTCTAATTTCATACCCATGTTGTAAATCAAAACTTTGAGTATGGCCACTCAAAATTCTACTTCAAGGTTTGATTTATACACTGTCATATACAGTATACAACTACTGTACAAATTTTGAGCAATGATACGATAAGTCCCCGCAATACCGATATAACAAGTAAGTCCCTGCAATACCGATATAACAAG
>JAGKTI010029016.1:0-12773 GCA_018397915.1 Birgus latro | reverse complement strand
TACTGATAAAACAGAACTCTTCGCTCAGACTTTCTCCTCCACTTCCACCTTAGACGATTCTGGTGCTGCCTCTCAATCACTTCCCCCCCTCTGACTTTCTCATGGCTGACATTAAAATTTTTCCAATTGATATATTTTCCACTTTCACTGGTAACAATACTGACAAGGCATATGGGCCAGATGGGGTTCTTCCTATTGTCCTCCAGAACTGTGCTTCTTTGCTTACATCCTGCCTAAGTAAACTCTTTCATCTTTTTCTGTCAACATCTACTTTTCTTTCTTGCTGGAAGCTTGGTCACATTCAGCCTGTCGCAAAGAATGGTGACCATTCCCATCCCTCTAACTATCGCCCAATTGCTTTAACATCCAGTGTTTCAAAAGTGTTTGAGTCTACTCTTAACAAAAACATTTTAAAGCACCTTTTCTATCACAATTTTCTTTCTGATCGTCAGTATGGGTTCCGCCAGGGACATTCCCATTGCGATCTTCTAGCTTTCAGACTCCTTGTCATCCTCCTTTCTGACTGACGAAAGCTTTGCTATTGCATTTGACATCTCAAAGGCTTTCAACCGAGTCTGGCATAAATCTTTAATTTCCAAACTGCCCTCCTACGGTTTCTATCCTTCTATCTGTGCCTTCATCTCTAGCTCCCATTCTGGTCGTTCTATAACCGCTGTTGTAGACGGCCATCGTTCTTCTCCTAGACCTATCAACAGTGGTGTTCCTCAGGGCTCTGTCCTATCACCAACTCTCTTCCTTTTATTCATCACTGACCTTCTAAGCTGTACATCTAACCCTATCCACTCATATGGTGATGACTCCATCCTTCACCTTTCCATTCGGTTCCCGCAACGTCCATCTCAGCAGTTACTTCAACAAACAAGGAATGAGGCTATGGCACACCTAATGTCTGATTTGGTTGATATCTCTGGTCGGGGTATAAGTAACCTTGTTGTTTTTAATGCACCAAAAACTCCGTTCTTACATCTGTCAACCCAACAAAGTCTTCCTCGGGATTATCCTTTAATATTTAACAATATCCAACTCATTCCTGCTTCATCTTTAAATTTACTTGGGGTTTCATTCTCTCGGGATTTATCTTGGAAAGATTATATTATCTCACTCATAAAATCTGCCTCCAAGAGACTGGGTGGGCTAAACCAACTCCATGCCTTCTTTACCTCCTGGCACAGTTGTTGGCTTTATACACGGGCTCCTTTTCTTAGCTAACTTCAGTCTCTGTCTCTTCACCGCACTGTTGCAACTTCATTTCTTTTCTATTGCTATTTCAATGGTCACTGTCCCTTTGACCTGTCTGTTTGCATTCCTCCAGCACTATAGCAGGCACATAACACATGTCTTGCAACAAACTCTCATCCCTTCTCTGTTCAGCTCACTATTGCAAGAGCTAACTGTTACTCCCAGCTCTTCATGTATGCAACAGGTCGACTCTGGAACTGTCTCCCTCTTTCTGTATTTCCTAATGCCTATGATCTGCAGTCTTTCAAACGCAGTCTGTCGAGGCATCTCGAAATGAACTGATCTTGAATTTGGCTCTCTCTTTTCATTTTTATTCATTTTATTTGTTTTGTTTTTTTGGAGGGAGGGGGGAATAATTTGCTAGCTCTAGGCCTTTTGTTCCTTCTTCCTTGCATAAAAAAAATTGCCTTCCAAAAGGTCAAAGGAAGTAAGGCATGTCCTGGTGAATATCAAATTGGCTGCCAGTCCAGAGAGAAAATTAAAGCATACAAAAGCTATAAGCCTACAACCAGTTCGTGAAGCGATGGGTGACGATCTCGCCAAATGGAACTTTTTTAAGTTCCAACCCGCACCTACGAATATTCTCAGCAGTGCTAAGTACACTATGCATACGAAAGTGATCACGAGTTGCACCTAATTCAGGACAGATTACTGAAGTGATACATATCAAACTACTTGGTCATTCTTAAGTACTTTTTACAGACGGCAAATTTGAATGCCTCGGATGATTTTTTTAATAACAAAAAATAGGAAGAAATAGAAAAAAAAATAATCCATACATCAGATTACGGGTGACCTCCATTCATAAAAAATCTGTAACAGTTGGACTTGAACAGCTGTAGGTTGAAGTTTTGGGGGAAACCAATCTGGGGAAGCGAGTTCCAAAGAGAAGCAGTTCGGGGAATAAAGGAATTTTGATAGGCAGAATTTCTGCGTTGTGGCAGTGTGAGAGTCCAGTCATATACGTTACCAGAGGTCCGTGTAATGTGGGGGAAGGCATGGAAAGGTGGCACAATGGATGGAACTTCGTCTGAGCAGTTGTTACTAAAGTCTCTGTATCGATGAACGTAGTTTGTCGTAGTTTACCGTTGTTCACCGCTGCTGACAATATCGATAAGCGTAGCCATAGACAGACGTAGGAAGGTTTGTTGTAAATCATCGAAGCACCGCCAGTATAAAGTCGTGAGGCGTCATTTGGTTCGAACTTGCCGCTGCTTAGTAAAATGGTGTGTCGTCGACTAGAGTGAATAGGTAGGTCTCTCTCTCTCTCTCACCTTCCTCCTTTGTGTATCATAGGCGAGGTAAGTTACAGAGCATTCTTGGGTTACGGAGGTTATTGTACACAGTTATAACGAAGTGTGATTTACAGCGCAACGAAGCATGACGGCAAAACCTCCTAGGTGACCCTTTTCCCCGCCTTCCACCCTCGATTGTATTCTCGGCCCCTCTCTAACCCCATCTGACCTGAAGGGAATCTCCCCGACATTATATACACCCTGAGGAGGATGTGTGTGTGTGTGTGTGTGTGTGTGTGTGTGTGTGTGTGTGTGTGTGTGTGTGATGTAGTGTCTGGTAGATTTCCATTCATGTGGACTACAAAGAGATTGTTTGAGATACATCATGTTTTAAGACATTATTGATGGTGTGGGACAACAAGATTGTGGATACACATTATGTGGATTGACATTCCTAGTGAGAAGCTGTTTTTGTCTCCAGCAGACACTACATCCTGTACATTTGAAATGAGATTTATACTAGTGCCTATCTAATGCCTACATCTATAAAATAATGCAGGGGAGGCAACATTCCTTCTTACTTGTAGGAGAGGTAGTTCATTTTTTTTTTATGCAAGGAAGAAGGAACCAAAGGCCATGGGCCTGCAAACTGTTCCTTCCAAGAAAAAAACAAAAATAATACAAAAGAGAGCCAAATTCAAGATCCGTTCATTTTGAGATGCCTGGACACACTGCGTTTGAAAGACTGAAGATCATAGGAAGTAGGAAATGCAGACAGAGGAAGACAGTTCAAGAGTTGACCAGTTGCATAAATGAAAGACTTGGAGTAACGGTTAAATCTTGCATTAGAGAGTTGGACAGGAAAAGGATGAGAGGTTGTTGCTAGACTTGTGCTACGTGTCCGTCGTAGAGGTGGAGGGATGCAAGCAGACAGTTCAGAGGAACAGTGGCCATTAAAGCAGCAACAGAAAAGAGATAAAGATGCAACAGTGCGGTGAAGAGACAGAGGTTGAAGGGAGCCAGTAAGAGGAGGAGAGTTAATGAGACGAAAAGCCTTTGACTCCACCGAATTGAGAAGAGCTGTATGTAGGGAGCCTCCTCACACATGAGAGTTGTACTCTAAACACGGGCGAATAAAACCCGTGTACAAGGTCAACAACTGTGCAGGGGTAAAGAAGGTTCGGAGTCGACTTAGCACAGCAAATCTCTTGGAAGCAGATTTCGCAAGAGATGTAATATGTTCTTTCCAAGTTAAACCCCGAGTGAATGAAACCCCAAGCATGTTCAAGGATGATGCAGGAACGAGCTGGACATTATTAAACATTTGTGGGTACTCCTGTGGAAGATTTTGTCAGGTTGATAAGTGTAAGAACTGAGTCTTTGATGCATTAACAACAACAAGATTATTTTTACCCCAGTCAGAGATACGAGCCAAGTCAGACATTAGGTGTGCCATAGACTCATCCATTGTTTGTTGAAGTAACTGCTGAGATGGACGTTGTGGGAACCGAATGAAAAAGTGAAGGGTGGAATCATCAGCGTACGAGTGGATAAGGTTAGATGTACAGCTTAGAAGGTCATTGATAAATAAAAAGAAGAGAGTTGGTGATAGGACAGAAACCTGAGGAACACCATTATTGATAGATCTAGGAGAAGAGCGATGGCCGTCTACAACTGCAGCTATAGGACGACCAGAAAGGAAGCTAGAGACGAAGTCACAGATAGGATAGAAACCTTAAGAGGGCAGTTTAGAAATTAAAGATTTATGCCAGACTCGGTCGAAGGCCTTTGAGATGTCAAGTGCAATGGCAAAGCTTTCACCAAAGTCCCGAAAGGAGGATGACCTGGAGTCTGAAAGGTAGGTGAGAAGATCGCCAGTGAAGCGTCCCTGACTGAACCTATACTGACGATCAGAAAGAAGGTTGTGATAGGAAAAATGCCTAAAAATTTTTCTGTTCAAAATAGACCCAAACACTTTTGAAACACAGGATGTTAAAGCAATTGGACGATAGTTAGAGGGTTGGGAATGGTCACCCTTCTTTGGGACCTGCTGAATGAGAGCAAACTTCTAGCAAGAAGAAAAGGTACAAGGTGATAGACAGGTGAAAGATTTTACCTAAGCAGGGTGTAAGCACAGAAGCACAGTTCTTGAGGACAACAGGAGGGACCTCATCAGGCCCATATGCCTTGTTAGTACTGGGGCCAGTGATGGCAGAAAATACATCAGCTGAAGAAATTTTAATGTCAGCTATAAGGAAGTCAGAGGGGGGAAGTGGTGGAGGAACAGCACCGGAATCGTCTAAGGTGGAATTGGAGGAGAAAGTCTGAGCAAAGAGATCTGCTTTATCAGTAGAAGAAATAGCCACAGAGCCATCAGAGTAGAAAAGAGGAGGGAAGTATGATGAGGTAAAGTTGTTAGAAAGGTTTTTGGCAACGTGCCAGAAGGAGCGGGAAGAATTTGAGTTGGAGAGTTGAGAAGATTTAGTACGGATGAAATTATTTTTAGCAGAGCGAAGAACAGACTTAGCACGATTCCCGGCAGAAACAAGAAGGATGTGATTCAGGGGTGGGTTGGCTCCTGTAGCATTTGTAGGCTTTCTTGCATTAGACAAAGGATATGAGAAAGGAATGTATGCTTCCATGCCAGAGAGAATAACCTCCGTAATGCGCAAGGCACACTCAGATGGCTCCCGGCCATGGAAGCGATAATCATTCCAAGGAAAATCCAAGAAGTACTGCCTGAGGGCCTCCCAGTCCACAGCTCCAAAGTGCCACAGATGACATTTCTTTGGAGGGCCCACAGGCCGTACCGGAGCGATAGGACAGGTTAATGTAATAAGGTTATGATCGGAGAAGCCCAACGGAGAGAAAAGATCAACAGTGTAAGCAGAAGGATTAGTTGTAAGGAAGAGGTCAAGTATGCTACAGCTCTCTCCAAGGCGGTCAGGGATACGGGTAGGGTGCTGTACAAGCTGCCCTAGATCATTAAGAATAGAAAAGGTGTAGGCTTGTTCACCAGGTGGATCAGTGATAGGAGAGGAGAGCCGAAGGTGGTGGTGAATATTGAAATCTCCAAGAATGGAGATTTCAGAGAAAGGAGAAATGGATAGAATGTGTTCCATCGTAGAAGTAAGATAGTCGAAGAATTTTTTATATTCAGTAGAATTAGGCAATAAGTAAAGAGCACAGATATATTTAGTCAGAGAATGACAGGAGAGCCGAAGCCAGAGAGTAGAGAATTCAGAAGAATCAAGTTCAGGAACACAAGAGCAAGGTAGGTCGTTGCGTAATAGTAGTGTTATTAATAATTCTAATAGTTTTATTCTGAATTTTGTCTAGTTGCTTTAGTGAAACCTCTCCACATCCATTCCACATGGGAGAGCAATATTCCAGCTGAGAGTGCAAATGACAAATTATAGCTAGCTGCTCGTCAGTGAAGAAGTTACGGACTCTGTACAATAATCCAAGTTTCTTTGAAGCAGTTTTAGCAAGTGATCTAACATGAGAGGTCCAGCTGAGGGCATTGTTAAGTGAACCACCGAGATTTTCAATACTTTTACAGAAAGGAAAAATAGTATCATTGAAGGTAATATAAGAGTCAGGCAATAACTATCTATTAGTAAATTGTCTATATTTGGTTTTACTAGCATTAAATGAAACGATACTACTTTGTCCCCATTTAGTGATCTTAGATAAGTCTTGATTTATAGAGATTGCTGTACTGAGTTGTGAGTTAAGAGACACTGAACTTTGTGAATGGGTGTTTAGGTGTGAATGAACTGTGATGTGTTGAGTCACCTGCAAATGAGTGGGTGGAGTTATGGGGGATGGATGAGATAATTAATATGAATGGGAACAGGGTTCCAGCCAGAACAGGTCCTTGTGGGACGGCAGCATTAATCAAGTGGAAATTGAAATATTCATCATCTACTTTAACTCTTATCTTTCTGTCACTAAGATATGAAGAAATCAGAGGAAAAAAACGACATAAGGCCATAGCAAGTGAGATTTAATGGCAGGGAACTGTGCAACACTGTCAAAAGCTGTAGAAATATCAAGGGTTACTGCACGAGTTTCTCCATGTTGGTCAATTGACTGGTGGATGATGTGTGCCAGGAGATTGAGTATATCAACAGTTGATCTTCCGTGGCGAAAGCCGTGCCGTCTATCACTAATCAAATTGCTGGATTCAAGATGTTTACCTATGAGCTTATTAATACTTTTCCAGAAGATGTGACAGCTATTGGTCTGTAATTAGAGGGGTCAGAGGAACTTCCTTTCTTCTGAAATGGGTGGATATTGGCTTCTTTCCAAGAATCACGGAATGAAGAAGTAAGCAGACACAGTCTGAATAATTTAGCTAGAATAGGAGCAAGTTCCGGGGAACACTTTCTCAAAACAATTGGAGGAATTCCATCTGTACCTGAAGCTTTGTTGGTTGATAAATTGTCTAGGCTGGATTTTATATATCTAATCTGAATCTTAGGTGACGCAATTTCGAGAGAGTCAAGTTCTCGTATAGACTAGGACTTTCTGGCTGATTTCATTTAAAGTTGGCTTACCGACATTTGTACTGACAAGGATGTTTGCTTTCCCACGCGGGTGATTTGTAATGTTACCATCTGAAGATTTTAGTGGGGGAATGGTTGATGAATTGTTAAAGTTATTACTGAAAGAACTGAGAGTTGACCAGAATATTCTATTGTCAGTAATATTGTTTAATAATTTAGATGATTGGTTTGAAGAAAGTTTTGAGTTTGTGGCAGTTATCACTGCTTTCTCATGGTATCTAGGAATTTTGAATTGAATAAGCGATTCAGATTTTTTTTATATTATTCAGTTACTCTCAAACCATTCTGGGGAGTCTGATCTTTTAGTGAACTGTTGACTTGATAAGAACAATTCCATGCCAGATTGCATCAAGTCATTAATGTGGGACTGTGTAGAATTGGTGTTAACTGAGAAGAAAGACTGCCATGCAATATCAGCAAGATAATTTCTGAATCCATCCCAGTCTGCCCTATTATTGTTCCATCTGGCCACCCTGACAGGTTCGGAACTGGTAGGTTTAGGGACACTGACAAATGAGGCTGTGCTGAGATTGTGGTCGGAGGATCCAAGTGGTGGCAGTACTTATATCCTCTATTCATCTTGATCATTTGTCAGGAATAAATCCAAGAGATAGGTATTATGGTCAGGATTTTCTGGTATTCTGGTTGGTTATTTCGCCAGTTGCATGAGATTAAACGATTTTGCAAACAGCTCTTGCTCTAGGCCATCATCGTCAGTCCTGGCAGAATGCAATAACCACTGTACCTTAGGAACTTTAAAATCACCCAAAAGGGTAATTTCAGTGCGAAGGGTGAGGTTAAGGTTAGCCAACTGTGTGGATATGGAGTCAAATATGCTGAGTTTTGAAGAAGCACTAGGGGAGCGATGAACTACACAGATATATTTGGTATTATTTAGATAATTTAGTTTATGTAGTGAATAATCCAAATTAGCTGAAGTGAAGTTCGAAACAGTGTCAACTGCAAATTCAGTTTTGAAATAACAACAGGTGCCATCCTTGTTAAGGACGTTTGGAAAGAGATCATAACCAGGAAAAGAAAATGAGGGTATTTCAGTAGAGGGAGAGATTAGGGGTTCTGTGAGGAACAGGGCTAGAGGGAATATTGACTGGGAAAAAAAAAAGTGAACGGAATTCAAACTGGCACTAAGACCACGGATATTAAGGAAATATAAGGCTGAACCTCCACTTCCCCACTGAAGAGCTTGGATAGTGTTTGCATCAGCTGCTGTCAGCACAGTCGCTTGATATCGACCAGGAGGACCCTGTGCCGCCAGCCCTAGCCTGCCGGTGATGGTAACCCGAGATACCACCGGATTTGCTGATATTAATCCAGCGGCCATTGTTAAGAGGGGATGGAAACAAAAGATTTGGTATCTAATTTACATGTAGTTTAGTGTAGACAGCTGAAGGTAGAGGTATTATGATAGTATGTTGGCCTGCTCTCTTTTATAATGAAAACACTGAAAATGTTCAGCAAAGGGAGCTGGTCAAGAACAGGTCCTGAGGGCTGGTGAAACGGGAGCTCCAGCTCTCCCTGTGACCAGCTTGCCATCCACCTTGGGAGTACCTCCCTGTTCGACTGGTGCTACAGTCTACTTCCTCATACATATGTGTTCCTCATTTACTCAGTCAAGGTGTCCACACAATTAAAACAATGAAAAATATGGAGGGCGATAAATTATGAGGAAACAGGAAAGATAAGACATTCTAAACATGTATGACTATTTTGAGCCAATTGCTATGTACAGATTAAACCATCTAAGAATAACAAGAGCCTCGCAGCCCTATCGGGTCACACAGCACTTACCCAAATTACAGCCGTCTCTGAGCCATGTTTCCCTTTGGAGCAAGTGCTTTGTTGCCCTATCGGGCAGCAAAGCACTCACCCAAATGAAAGCCTTTTCTGAACAGCTACCACCACAACCACCACTACCACCAACATCACAGCTACCACAACCACCACTACTACCACAGCTTCCACCACCACCATCATTACAGCTTCCATCACCGCCATCACCACTACCACAGCGACCACCATCACCATCACCACCACCACAGCTACCACCATACTCGTATTTTGCTGAATAAAATCGTCTTCGTTGCATCAGTGAAGTAACAGACACCAGACTGTAGATGTACACCATTCTCTCTCTCTCTCACACACATCAAAGACGCATGAAACTCCACGGAAATGCCCCGCCGTCTGTTCCACGTTATGTAATGTAAAACTAATTGACCATCCTTGTGCCTCGGGCTGAGGGGCTCTGAAGTTCGGCACCCAGCACCTCTCCACTCACCGTAGTTTAGTTCGTAATAGACGGCCGAGGATGAGACGGATAGCGTGTGTCTCGATCCTTGGGTCGACTGTGATTCCCGGAGATCGCCCATCTCTCCGTCTGCAGCCCAGGTAGTGTGGACGCAACGGAGGAGCAGGCGGAAAGATCATCGAAGATTACTCTCCTCGTCTTGCGGTGTCTTGGCGGCGACTCCAGTCTACAGCCCCGTGACTCCACATCTCTAGTTAACAGTATCTTTTTCTGTTGTCTAGGTTTAAGAGTATTATCTAGCTTGACTGAATGAGAGAATTTACTTTGCTTTGAGATTCTTGTAAAGTAAATTTATTTTGTTGTAATAAAATTTACAGTTCTACTCCTTGAGCTCGATTAAAAGTAATAATCGTGTTTGATTTCTCCGCATTGTGCTTAATTTAGTTTGGCACTCCCGGTTTGTACAAACTTCTTATATTATTCACGACTGATAGTTAAGCCATTTCTTTCATATTAATTCTTAAATCCGTTTACACCAACTAGGAGTTAGCACCAGCAAGAACCTGTTCATTATTATTAGCGTTAGTTATCGATTGTCAGGGGTAAGGACACTTCCTCAGAGGCCAACTGTATAAACAATTCAGCATTCCTGGGTAATTAGTCTCCGCTGTGTACTGTTGAGAAAGTTTATGAAATTTTCGTCTTTAGAGCATCGGCGAAGCAAGCCGCCATTAATTGAAAAATTACTGGATTTCATTAAGTCAGTTCCCTCGTGATAAGTGGCGATTTTCCTCTTCTCCCATAAGTAGGAGAAATATACAATATATTCTTTTCGTCTCAGCAACAGACTGGCGATCAGTAAGTTATCTATTCCCTTAAATGTGTTATGTATCCCAATGTCTTAAACCCTCCGTGACAAATGTTTCTCAGTAGAATTGTTTTTTTTTTTTTTTTTTTTTTTTTTTGCTGTGGAGCTTATATCTAGACCCTGAACCTTATTGTCCTGTTACCATCGAGCCCTGCCCTGCCTTGCCCAGTGTGGTTAGCTTTATCCCATCCTGTCCTGCCAACTCCACCTTGCCCTGCGTTCTCTGCCCTTCCTTACCCTGACCCACTCCATCCTCCCCTGTTATGTTCTGCCCACTTTCCATTCCCTACATTACATTGTCCTACTCTGCCTCATCCTGTAATTTTACGGCCCTGCCTCACCATTCACAGCCCTGCCTCGCATTACACGTCTTATCCTGCCCCTCCCCATCCTGCTCTGCACCACCCTGCCCCAGCCTCCCGTCCCATATACTGTCTTGTTACACTTTGCTCTGCCTCCCATTGATGTGTCACAAACTGCCCTGGCCTGCCTCACCTTGTCCTGACTTGTCCCACACTGACCTGCTCCGCATTGTCCTGCCTTACTACGCAGATGAGCCAGTGATATTCGTCATACAGCCATTCAGAACACTGAATACACGGTCTCTTTTTCTCTAGATCTGTTATCCATTCACTGGGACGAAGTATGAGCTATTTCGTGTATGACCCGATCTGCTTCAGCCGTTCATAGGCAATGATTTTTTTTTTTTTTTTAATGAATGAAACTGGCAGGTGGTTACCGTATAATTTTATGAATATCAAACTTTCTTTTGAATGATTTGTTGCCTTATCCACAGAGGTTCAGACATTTAGAGGGTTGTGTTGAGGAATGAAAAATATTGGTGGTGTGTCTGGTGTGCGTCTCGAGGTGTCTACGGTGTGCTTGAGGTGTGTGTTATTTGTATTTGGGTGTGCATGGGGTACGTCTGTGCGTGGCCACACAAAAACGATATATTTTAGGCAAGGTTGGGATGGTGGATACGGTTGGAGTGGATGCAGATATCAAAGGTGTCCCTTGTCTTGTGGCCTGCACGCCACTGACTGTCAGCTCTGTGCATACAGTGTTATCTTTATCTTTCAGTTCTGTTTTACACTGACTAGTAAATCACCACACTCCATCCTCCACACAACTATCACAGTTCACATGCTCCATTACAACACACCTTATTTAATTTTCGCTAGTACACAGTCTTCACCAGATACTTCAGTTCACCTTATCAGATACCTGACATTCCACAGCACACATTCCCATATAGTACCTTACCACCTTACATATTCGTATAGTTCCCTGTTAAAATAGGCTAACTAAACGCGGTGTCTCCTTACCCACAAAAACATTCCACCAAACTTTATTAAACCCACAAACACTCTCCTTTCCGCACCACCACAGACTCGGTACAGATTCACCCTTTTGTCCCTTCACCATCGCACTGTCGACCAGCATCAGATATTCTCCTTCCCATCACTGCTACACATCCTCCACCACACCTTCCATTACATCCTCTTTCCGATCCCCTCCTCATCCAATCCTGGATATTCCCTATTCCCCTGCACCGCCGTACCCCCAAACTTTTGCCGGGCTACTGGGCCATGTAAACGGGGCTCTTCATAATAACACTGATATTGTTATTCCGGTGGGCGAGCAGCAAAGCGTTTGCGGGGATTAGAGGCTGGGAGGGATGAGGCAGATAGGCAGTCTAAGCGGTAAAGAGGTTTGCTGGGAAGAGGTGAGGTAGGCTGATAGGAAGGTAGGCAAATGGAAGGTAGGAAGCAAACCCAATAGATAAGAAGATATGTAGTGATGAAGAGATGCAAGAGGGGAACCATCGATTCCCCAGCTAAAAATGTCTATTTTATTATGAATCTAGTTATTGTTCCTGTCCTCTTTCTAACTTTTATTTTGGCAAACACCAGGTGAAACTACTCGAATAAATAACCTAAATTAAAGCATATAGTAAACAACTCTGCCTAGTTTTTATCTGCCCAATCAATATAAAACTGAATGTAATGTAAAATGTTTACGAGTAATGCAAATCATTGGTCTGTATCGCAAGTGAAAAGTAAATACTTCTTTTCTGCTACAAACTCATCAACGTCTACATTGAATGCACTGCAGCATTTCCTGTGTTCGTTGAGCGGAACCTCAGTTATCTGTCCGTGTAGATTGAACCTCATCATATCTGAACGTTTTACTATAAAACCTTTACAGGATGACGATGAATGTAGTCGTTCAAATAGCCTTGACCGCATGCCCCCCCAAAAAAAAATTGTGTTCTTCGTCAAACAGGTGTCTTGTACAGATTGTAAACAGCATTCTCTAACACTGGCAGTTTAGTTAATGCACCACACAAAGCTGAAATTTTATTATATATCCTTATGGCAAAGAACAGATTATTAGACTGGTGTGCTAAAGCAAAGACTGAGACAGATGCTATTACTTCTAGTTTAAAGCGATGGGTGGTTGATTGGGAAGCTAAGCAAGATGAGCAATGGGGATGAGAGTGGGTGAGGTGATGGCTGGTAGCAACACACGTGTGTGTGTGTGTGTGTGTGTGTGTGTGTGTGTGTGTG
>JAGKTI010029015.1:0-11800 GCA_018397915.1 Birgus latro | reverse complement strand
GGAGAGAGAGAGAGAGAGAGAGAGAGAGAGAGAGGCGCCCATCCCAGATCACACAGACCCTAGGATATTTATGAGATGATGAAGCCGTAAATACTAACAGAAAATCTTACATATTACCCACAAAAGTATTACAAAATGAACAAGGCCACAGAAGACTAACTGGCACACTCTCTAGTCTCTTCGTGAACATGTCGTACAGGAAAATAGTGAGAAGCATTCGATGGCAGGAAGACTGGAGAAAGAGAGAGAGAGAGAGAGAGAGAGAGAGAGATTGTACTAGTTGCCAGTGAAAAAAAAAACTTGGGCCCGTATTGTCGTATGGTAAGGAGGCTCCCTAAGACTTTTTCTTTAGCGATTTATTGTTGGGTATAGCTGGTTAATATATTTTTGTACCTTATTTATGCAAAGTTTGACAAGTATGAAGACTTTAAGTAACAGAATGGATATTACTGTGATAAACAAAATAAATCGCTTTGGAAGAGGTGTTAGGGAACTTCCTTAATCGACGCGAAGACTGGCCTTTGTGCTTGCTGCAATCAGGAAGAATGGCGAAGGAAAAAGAAAGAAGAGAGAAAAAATAAAGAAAAATAAAGAAAGATTTTGAGAGATTTAATGGAAGTCAGTCCTGTCAAAAGGATTAAATTTAACCGTGAAGAGGCTTCTATTTTAATTACCCGTCACAGCACCGGAGGAGCTACGGGACGGGTATTGTTTTCACTCGGTTTGTCTGTCTGTCTCTGTCAATTTTACGCATAAACTACTGGAGCTATTTTGACTAAAATTACAGGGATGAGGGCTATGACTTTCTGATCACTCGATTTAATTTTGAGCCAAATTGAGCTAAGGCCCAGGCTGTAGGCCCAAAAAAATGTAAAAAAAAAGATTTTTTTTTGCTCAAAACTCCTTTCAAATTAGCCATATCGACTTGAAACCAAACCCTAAGGGTGCATCTTTCAAACCTGCATCCTATAACATGGCTCATTACAGCAGGAGGGGGTCACCCCCCAGTAAACGGTAGGGGGGTCAATGTCAGGTGGGTCGGGCCGAAAATTTCAGATGGGCATAAAATTGTCAATTTTCACCCGATTTACTCCAAATTTGATATGTGACATCTTTAACTAGATATCCTGTAGTGTTTACACTTCAGCACTAAAAATTGCCGTGCCTCGGCACCGCTTCTTGTTTATCATGACGTCTTCTGTCTTCTGTTTTCGTTACAACCGGACTTTTTTCTTTATTTCTAGAGAGACGAACGGCAGTCAAGGCTTCGACGCGAACTACATTAATCCCCACTGTATCGAAAATAAATCCTTCTGAAGCAACGTGGAATAAGTAAATTAGACTGTAGACCATGGCAGTGAATGGGTTAATCCCCACCTTGCAATAAGGTCTATGGGAGGAAGTAAGAAGGGATGAGGAGGATGTGGAGATAGGGGAGGAGGCAGGGGAGGAGGTGAAGAGGAAAGAGAAGGATGTGAAACTTAAGGATGAGGTGGTGATGGAGGAATGGGAAAGGAAAGAGGTGAAGCTCCCCGGCCCCATAACGTATCCTTTCCTTTTATCACCCATCAGAAGATTTTGTTCAGCTGAAGGAGGGTCTCTAGCCCTTGAGGCGATTAGTGAGGGCTCCATCTAAGCCCTCCCCTTTGAAATGCCTCTCCTAAGCTTCATTAAACAGTCTAGTAAAACCGAACTTGTAATAATAATACGCGATTGGACTAGGAGGATTAAACTTTCACTACTAGAGTTCTCCCCTATGCTGGATAAGAGTCTAGAACTATACTCTTTTTACACTAACTTGGCCTAAAATTGACATCTTTCCATCTTGAGGGCTGAGTAGCCACAAAGACTTAACACTAAATTATGATGCTAGACACGAAGAAGTGCTATGAAAAGGATGTTGTGGTTTAACATGGTGTCTGTTACTGAGCTATATAAGTTGCAAAAATATAAAAATATGGGCCAAGTTATAGTAAAAGCAGTATAGTGGGAACTACGGAATTTTGCTGTCTACTGAATAAAATCGTTGTGAGATGTGGAGGACTAGCAGGGTTCCCGGCGTTGCCCAGGAACAATATTGTGGCTGCATACCGACATTGCCTTGGGCCCTAAGGAGCTGCCCCTCGTGGGAATCACCCCCCGGACCCCATTTTACCCATCAGACCTACTGTATGTTCCTCCCTGGGCCAACTTCCCCATGGATGTATTCCCTATGGACCAATTCCTTCCATGGACCATTTCACTCATGGACCTTATCTCCTTAGATCTATTTTCCCAATGCCCATCCACCCATCCACCCTGCCCACATACCCATCTGCCTCTCCCTAACCTTCACTGCCCACCTCTACCCACCTACCTTGTCCAAATTCACTCACCCACCTACTCACCCATCCTACCCACGCTGCCCTACCCTACTCCGCGACATTCATCCGCCAACCCAACTCTGCCCACCAAGCAGACCATCCACCTACCACTCTACCCACCAGGTCACCATTCTCTACCACGTTAACTTCGTAAAGTGATATAAGTTGTAATCTTGATATTGTTGTAGTCGAAAAACTCTATGGTAATTGGTCACCAAGTTTCACTGTTTTACCTAATTAGTTTTGGCCATCACAGGGGCCACATTAGCAACTTTAAACCACACCATTATCTTCTTTTTAAAAACTGGACCCCTCTGAAGCCCACCGATACGTCCCCCTTAATTTCTAAAGCAGACGAGCATACATACAGGCAGACAAACTTTTAAAACTGCAAATTTGATGAAGGAAAGTGAATCTCGGATGGAAAATGATAAAAATACAAGAGGTTTTTCCTACCATTGGAAAACTAGTCTAGAGGCAGCAAAAGTAACGTGATCTTTGCCTCACTGATATTTGTTTCAGTATTACAGGACATCCTAAGCTGAATGTCACTGCTAGAAGGAAGCAGGAATACAGGGCAGATGCAAAATCGATGGAAATTAATAAGTATAAAAGTGCTGTATCTATGGCCAGTATTCTTGTCAGCGGATGTACACCTTTTCCTGAGCGATTTATTTTGCTTATTACACCTTACTCTCCTGTTCCATGATACGCGTATAAGTCTAGGATCGCCATACACTGCATAAAAAGGTAGACAAAGATGTGAACAAGATAAATCCAAAAATAAATCACTGAGGAAAAGGTGTTAGGGAGATTCCTTACCCACTGAAAATACGCGCCTATGTAAGAGTCACCTTTGCCTCACATGTATATTTATTCACTACAAGCTGAGTAAAACGTATAGTTGGAAAGAACTGAATGAGAGGAAGGGATCTTAGATAGGATTGAAAGAAAAAGTTAAATCCCCCCAAAACTCTTAAATAAAAAATGGAGAGATTTTTTTTTTCCAACTGGAGGAGTTATACAACCTTCATTAACGTCTTTGCTACTTCAGATTTTCCCTAAGTTGAGTAGTACCATCATCCACTCACTTGATGTAGTGCTGCCTACTTTTTCCTTCACCTCTATCATTCTTTTTTTGTGTCTGTTCTCCTCTCTTCCTACTTCTCACCATCATCCACTCACTTGATGTAGTGCTGTCAACTTCTTCCTTCACCATTATCATTCTTTTTCTGTGTCTGTCCTCCTCTCTTCCTATTGCTCCCATATTTCCTGTCACTTTTTCTTACTCTTATTTCCTTTTCAGGTGACTTTACAATGAGTGACAAGCCTAATGGTTTCCTGTAAGCAAGGAAACCATTTACAACGCTGGGTAGTAACCATATAACGAACTCACACGTGTTCCCTACGTGTCAACAAGTGGGTTGGTGGAGGGTTAGTGTCCCTCCCCGTAAAACAACTAACTCA
The DNA here is from genome assembly GCA_018397915.1 of Birgus latro. NCBI lineage: Eukaryota > Metazoa > Arthropoda > Malacostraca > Decapoda > Coenobitidae > Birgus > Birgus latro. The sequence goes on along the minus strand of JAGKTI010029015.1, from coordinate 7,970 downwards.
AAGACAAACGGCCACCCCTTACGGGATTATGGCGTCTGGCTATAGATAGATAGATAGAAAGAACAAGAACTTAGGCACGATGATGTATGTTGCGTAAATTGCCTGTTTGTGGTTTTAATGATGGGAAAATTCGTCTGATTGATGGTTGCTGTGGGGTTTAGTGGTAGTAGTAGTAGTAGTAGTAGCAGCAGCAGTAGCAACAGTAGTAATAGTATTAACAGTAGTAGCATAGTAGTAGTAGCAGTTACATTATTTGTATTAGTATTGGTAGTAGAGAAATAGTCGTAGTCATAATAGTAGTAGTAGCAGTAGTAGTAATTGTAGTAATAATAGTGCTAGTACCAGCAGTAGTGGTGGTGGTGGTGGTAATACCAGTAGTAGTAGTAGTAGTAGTAGTAGTAGTAGTAGTAGTAGCAGTTGTAGTAGTAGTACCAGTAGTAGTACCAGTAGTAGTACCAGTAGTAGTACCAGTAGTAGTAGTAGTAGTAGTAGTAGTAGTAGCAGCAGCAGTAGCAACAGTAGTAATAGTATTAACAGTAGTAGCATAGTAGTAGTAGCAGTTACATTATTTGTATTAGTATTGGTAGTAGTAGAGTAGTAGTAGTAGTAGTAGTAGTAGTAGTAGTAGTAGTAGTAGTAGTAGTAGTAGTATTAGTATTAGTATTAGTAGTAGTATTAGTAGTAGTAGTAGTAGTAGTAGTAGTAATAGTAGCAGCAGCAGTAGTAGTACCTAAGCTCATCTGGACGTGAGCTCAAAAAAGTGTAAGCTTAATCTGGCCGCCTCCTGCAGTCCACCATCCTCCTCTCGGGGACAGGGACGCGAATGAGGGACGTTTGTGTAGCAGTGGATCCGCCTGGTCTTATCGGCGCCACCATACGAAGGCGTCCCTCTACAGCACCGCAGTGGCGATTTAGTTTAGGGAATAGAAGGACGAGACTGTCACCTTTTCTGTGTGTGATGTCCATTATAAGAAATACCTCGTGAGCTGAATATAATCGAATGGAAAACAGAAAGCATTAAAGAAAATTGGCATAGCAGCAGTAGTAGTAGTAGTAGTAGTAGTAGCAGTTGCAGTAGTAGTAGTAGTAGTAGTAGTAGTAGCGGGGGTGGTGGTGGTGGTGGTAACAGTAGTATTAGTAGCAGTAGTACTAGCAGTAGTAGTAGTAGTAGTAGTGGTATTAGAATCAGTAGTAGTAGTAGCTGTTGTTGTAGCAGTAGAAGTAGCAGCAGTAGAAGCAGAAGTAGCAGGAGTGGTGTTAGAAGTTGTCGTAGTGGACATAGTATTATTAGTAGACGTGGTAGTAGTAGTAGTAGTAGTAGTAGTAGTAGTAGTAGCAACAGTAGTAGTAGTAGTAGTAGTAGTAGTAGTAGTAGTAGTAGTAGTAGTAGTAGTAGTAACAGTAGTAGTAGTAGTAGTAGTAGTAGCAACAGTAGTAGTAGTAGTAGTAAAAGTAGCAACAATAGTAGAAGTAGCAACAGTAGTAGTAGTAGCAACAGTAGTAGTAGTAGTAGCAACAGTAGTAGTAGTAGCAACAGTAGTAGTAGTAGCAACAGTAGTAGTAGTAACAGTAGCAGTAGTAGTTGCAGCAGCAATAGTAGTAGTAGCAACGGTAGTAGTAGTAGCAACGGTAGTAGTAGTAGCAACGGTAGTAGTAGTAGCAGCGGTAGTAGTAGTAGCAGCGGTAGTAGTAGTAGTAGCAGCGGTAGTAGTAGTAGTAGCAGCGGTAGTAGTAGTAGTAGCAGCGGTAGTAGTAGTAGTAGCAGCGGTAGTAGTAGAAGCAGCGGTAGTAGTAGTAGCAGCGGTAGTAGTAGTGGCGCTAGTAATAGTGGTGCTAGCAGCAGCAGCAGCAGTAGTAGTAGTAGTAGTAATAGTAGCAGTAGTAATAGTAGTAGTACCAGCAGCAGTAACAGTAGCAGTAGTAATACAGTAGTTGTAACCCCAGGCTCATCTTTACGTGAACTCAGTGGACTGCAGGCTGAAGCTATCCCCTCCTGCAGTCCACCATTCTCCTTTTAGGGGATAGGGAGGGGACGGAGGACGTATGTATAAACAGGCAGCTCCACCACCCAGCCATATCGGTGCTGCCACATGAAGGCGTCTCTCTACGGCACCAGAGGGCTTCGTACTGAAAAGGTATTAAATTGTTCAGGGATAACGTGGATGGATGGATAATCGGGCTGAGACAAATTACATAAGCTGATGTTACCTTTGCCTCACCTGTCTCTTCTGACCGTCGTTCTGCTGCGCCTGCTTCCTCCGCCTCCCGTCCCCTTGCCTCCCCCTGCAAGAGCTCCCTCCGTCAGTATCGGATGAGACCTTGTGAAGGGTGGACGTGTGTTGCTGGCGCTCCGTGTCTCTCGCCTTCCCTCCCTGGGATTTCCATAGTTTTGAGTCAATATTGTTGTACCGCTATAATTTACGCGCCAATTGTCTCTGATCGACTTGAAATACGGATTCTAATGTCCTGGTGGAAATTTAAGCAGTTAGATAAGTATATTACTACGTTAACGTAGAAAATAGGTATCGTCACAATCTTAGTGCCACAATATCGCAGTAAATACATCCTCCAATCATTTGGAATACATAGCCTTATGCCTTGTTGGAAAATAGGTTATTGGAAAAGTATACAGAGAATCTGAAACGAAGAAAAAGTAACTTTCTTTGGGTGTTTGAGTTTGTGTGCTACTGTACCGCAGTACCACAGTTATCTTTGATCCAGAATACAGTTTAATGCCTTGCTGGAAAAAATATAGGCACTTAGAAAACACATAGTGATTTAGAAACGCATACCAAGTCACTCCATCTTTTTCTCTTGGGGGTTTGAGTTTGTGTGATTTGAGAAAGATGTAGCGTATATTTCCAACTCAGTGCAGTGTCAAGGCGGATTTTACCGTTGAGAAGATGAACACCTTTACCACCGTACTCTTGGACGCCATCCTCCTCGTCTCATTCGTGGAAGACTCAGGTAAGATTACAAACACAGGCAAGGTTTATAGGTCTTAGGTGAGAAAGGAAAGTGATTTTTACCGTATCTTCAGTGCTTTGAAATCGAAATGCAAATGTTGACTTCGTTTTTATTATTAATGTTTTGAAAATGGGGATTGTTTTTTAGGCGAGATATTAAATGCGTAATTTTTACCGTACAGTCTTCAGTCCTATGAAATCGCAGTGCAAATGTAAAGTCTCTTTTATATAAGTGTTTTGGAAAAGATTGTTTTTTAGGCGATAAATTTTTACCGCTGAGTCTCCAGTGCTGTGAAATCGAAGTGCAAGTATCAACTTCGTCTCGTACTGTTTTGGAGAAAAGTATTGTTTTTTTTAGGCGAGAAATAAATTGCGTGTTTTGTACCGTAAAGTCTTCAGTGCTTTGAAATCGCAGTGAATGTCAACCTCATCCCTTATTTTGGGGGGGAAATCTTAATTACGTTTGTTATATTTTCGGTGTTTTGTTTTTGTTTTTAAGGTTTTAGGCGAAAACAATTGTCACTTGATTTATTTCTTATTTTCTTCATTATTTTGAAAGCGAAGTAAAATGGCAACTTGATCTTTTATTTTAGAGCAAATCTTGAAGTTACGTTTATCAGTGTGTTCAGTTTTTTGGAAATGATTCTTACGTTTTTGGAGAAATATGATAGCTGCGTGATTAATATTTTCTTCGGAATTCTGAAATCTCAGTACAAATGTTAGCTTTTATTTTAGGGGAAAGTATGAAGTTACGTTTATTATTAATTTACTCAGTGTTTTGGAAAAGATTTTTAGGTTTCAGGCGAGAAATAATAGTTGCGTGATTATTTTCTACTTTCTTCGGTATTGTGAAATCGGAGTATAATGGCAACTTGATCTTTTATTTTAAGGGAAATTCTTGAAACTACATTTATTATGAAATTGTTCAGTGTTGTATATTTTTTTTTTCCCGAGAAATAATAGTTGCGTGATTTTTTCTACATTCTTCGGTATATTGAAATCGCGGTGCCAATGTTAACTTCATCTTTTAAGGGGAAAGTCTTGAAGTTAAGTATATGTTTTAGAAAAGATTTTTTTCTTTAAACGAGAAATAATAGTTGCGTGGTTTTAGTCTTCGGTGCCTTGAAATAATAGTGCAAATGTCAAGTTCACCATTTATTTAAGGGGAAAGTCGTAAAGCTTCTTTAATTATGAATTTGTTCAGCGTTTTAGAAAAAGATATTTGGTTTTTTGGCGAGAAATAATAGTTGCGTTTTTTTTTTTTTAAAGCTCAGTACAAATGGCAACTTATCTTTTATTTCAGGGGAAATTCTTGAAGCCACATTTATTATCAGTGTGTTCAGTGTTTTGGAAAAGATCCTTACGTTTTTGGTGAGGAAAAATACTTGCGTGATTAATATTTCCTTCGACATTTTGAAATCGCAATACTGATGTTAACTTAGCTTTTATTTTAGGGGAAAACAATGAAGTTACGTTTGTTAATTGTGTGTTCAGGGATTTGGAAAGATATTTAAGGTTTAGTTGAGAAATAAGTTGCCTTTTTTTTTTTTTTTCTTTCTTCGGTATTTGAAATCGCAAGGCCAATGTCAACTTGATATTTTTTTTTTAAGGGATAGTCTTTAAGTTACGTTTATTGTCGATACGCTCAGTTTTTTTTCTTTTTAATAATAGTTGCATGGTCTTAGTCCTCAGTGCCTTGAAAGGATAGTGCAAATGTCAATTTCACCTTTTATTTTAGGGGAAAGTCCTAAAGTAAGTTAACGTTTATTATCAGTGCTCAGTGTTTTGGAACTGAGATTACGGTTTTGGTGGGAAATAACAGTTACGTGATTAATACTTTCTTCGGCATTTTGAAATTGCAGTACAAATGTTAGCTTTAATTTTAGGGGAAAGAATTGAAGTTATGTTTATCATTAATTTGCTCAGTGTTTTGGAAAATATTTTTAGGTTTTAGGTGAGAAATAAGAGTTGCGTGTATTTTATTTTTCCAAATGTTTTGAAATCGAGTACCAGTGTCAACTTGATCTTTTATTTTAAGGTTAATTAGTTACGTCTATTATCGGTATGTTCAGTGTTTTGAAAAAGAGTTTTAGTTTTTAGGTGAAAAATAATAGTCGGGTGATTATTTTCTTCGGTATTTTGAAATCGCAGTGGCAAATTCAACTTGAGCTTTATTCAAGGGGAAATGACTGAAGTTCCGTTTTTTATCAATGTGTTCAGTGTTTTGGAAAAGATTTTTTTTTTTAAAGGTGAAAAATAAGTAGCGTGTATTTTTTTTTCTCAGTATTTTGAAATCACTACAAATAGCAACTTCATCTTTTATTTTAGGGAAAATTCTTTAAGTTACATTTATTTTCAGTGCGTTCAGTGTTTTTGGAAAAGATTTTGTTTTTTGGAAAAATAATAGTTGCGTGAATTGCAACATTTTGAATTCGAGTGCCAAAGTCAACTAGATATTTTATTTTTGGGAAAATTCTTGAAGTTACGTTTATTATCGATGTGTTCAGTGTTGTGAAAATTGTTTAGGCTTTATGCAAAAATAATAGTTACCTAATGTTTTGTCTTCAGTGCTTTTAAATAACGAAGAAAATGTCAGCTTTTTAATTTAGGGTAAGTCTTAAAGTTACGGTTATTCTCGACAGTTCAGCGCTTTGATAGACGCCTCGGAAAGTTTTGACAGTGAAATATACAACTTTGCGTCAGCCTCAGTGTCAGCTTAAAGTATTAATATTTCTAAATTGAAAATGGCTGTAGAAATATGGACAGTGAACCGAAAAATCATTCATCTTTGCATCAACCACGAAGATTAAAGTGCTATAAGTATTTCTGACTGGTTTTAAGGGAAAGCATCTTAGTTGTATTATTTCATTCTTTTTCATTCTTGGTCTTCAAATCGTCGTAGAAATTAATAACTAAAACTGACAGCAGAAATGATAAGAAATGCCTGGCTATAACACTGAGTCTGTCACAGGATCGAAGTGACAAGTATTTTCAGTTTGTCTTAAAAATTGAAATTACTTTTTTTTTTTTTTTTAAATATATATTTCCTTCTTCATGGTTTAAGAATGGCGTGGGTAATTTTGTCAGTGAAACGTTATATTTTGATTGGAATATATAATTTTGCATTTTTCAGAGTCAGCTCGTTGTGTTATTTGCAACAGTTAACACACGAAAGAAAGTAATAGACTAGTTGAGTTTTGACTTCTTACTGTATATACTGTATTTCCTAATTCTTGACTTTGAAATAAAGATGCAAAATACGAAATTAAAAACACGAAAAAGTGCAAAATATGCAAGTGAAAATACAAAAACTGGAAATACCAAAAAAGATGAAAATACAAAAAAAGTGGAAAATGAAAAAAGTGAGAATACAAAAAAGTTAATACGAAAAAGTAAAAACACGAAAAAATGGAAAATAGGGAAGTGAAGATACAAAAGAAGTGAAAATACCAAGAAGTGAAAATACGAAAGGGGCAAAAAATGAAAATGGAAAAAATACGAAATGTGCAAAAACGCAAGTAAACAAATGAAAACTGCAAAATACGAAAAAAGCAGAAAACGAAAACGTACATTATACGAAATTGAAACATACGAAAGTGCAAAATACTAACAAGTGCAAAGTAAGAAAGTGAAAAATACGAAAAAATGCAAAAAACGAAAGCGAAAACAACGAAAAGGGCAAAATAAAAAAAAAAACGAAAAATACTAAAGTTAAATACGAGCTATGAAAATAGGAAAAAGTGAAAATACAAAAAAGAGAAAATACGAAAAGGGCAAAATACCGGTACGAAAAGGTGCAAAAATACGAAAAAGTGCAAAATACGAAAAGTGGGAAATACAGAAGTGAAAATACGAAAGTGAAAATACGGAAAAGTGAAACTACGAAAAGGGCAAAATACTGGTACGAAAAAGAGAGAAGACGAAAAAGACAATATGTGAAAAAGTGGAAAATACGGGAGTGAAAAAAGACAAAAAAGGGAAAATACAAAAAACATGAAAATAAGATAATGAAAATATGAAAAGGGCGAAATAGGACAAGGGCATAAAACGTAAAAGTGCAAAATACGGTGAAAATACGAGAAAATAAAAATACAAAAGTGAAAATACAAAAATGAAAATACGAATAAGTCGTAATAAAAAAAAGTGCAAAAAACAGGTGAAAATAAGAAATGGGCAAAAAAGGAAAAGGAAAAAATACGATGAAGTAAAAAAAGTGAAAATACAAAATGCAAAATAGGAAGTGAAAAATACGAAAGTGAAAATACAAAAAAATGATAATACGAGTAAGTCACAATAAAAAAAAAAATGGAAAAAACTAAAAATACAAAATGGGCTAAATGAAAAGAGCAAAATACGAATGTGAAAAATACGAAAGTGCGAAGTACGTAAAGTGCAAAGTACGAAAGTGAAAAATACGGAAAACTGCAAAATAGGAACGTGAAACAAACAGTGCGCTCGAGACAGTCGGTTTAAACGTAGTCAATAATACCAATATTTTAGCGTTTATATATTGGATGAAGTTATTATTATTATTATTATTATTATTATTATTATTTAGCATAGATTGGTATTGATTTTTGGAAACGCAGCAAAAATATCGAGAGTGAAAGATATCAAACTCCGTAACATTGCATCTGTCACAGTCAGTCTGAAAGCACCAGTATTTTCAAATGTGAAGGCTTAATTTGGATAGGCCCTGTCCCTCTGACTCTCACCAGTGATTTTCGGAAACGAGGTGATTACGTAGAATTTAGCTGCTATCGAGACCGTATCACCACACCATATCACCGTCCCACAACACACCACACCTGACAAAAATCACCTTCCTACACCACACCACACCAGACAAAATCACCCTACCACACAATACCACACCACACCACAGAAAAAGCCGTACCACACCACATCACACCACACAAAATCTTACCACGCCACACCACACAAAATCACCCTTCCACACCGCACCACACAAAATCACCCTTCCACACCGCACCACACAAAATC
>JAGKTI010029014.1:0-12774 GCA_018397915.1 Birgus latro | reverse complement strand
GAAATTTTCCCGAATGGATACATTATGTATTACACAAATTTTTTACTTAACAGTGTATTACAGAAGACATGAACTGTAATTGGTAATTTAAGAGATGTTGCCCGTTGTTTAACTCACCAGTAATGCGTACTGTTGATGACAGCAGTTTTAACCGGGTAAATCCAATTAGAGAGAGTAAGTCCAGGGTTAATAATTATATGCACGTATTGTAAAAGCTCAAAAACTTAATACTAATGGCTTTCAAAAACTTTCACACTGCATTTTTTTTTTCTTAATGAATGCCGAAAGTGACGACAAAATATGCGTGATGCCAGGTGGCCATTATTCACTTGCTGTTAAGGTGAAGTTCTTGCTTGATTTGCAATGAGGACTTTCGAGAGAGTTGGTGGCAATCCTTGGTGATTAAAATTTTTTATGAGGAGTATTAGGGGGCAAAACTAATTGGTTAGGTTAGGTTAGAATGCAGCAGCTATGCACTGCTATGTTCAGTCGGTGAGGTCGTATGTAAACACACTGTCTTCAGTGTCTTAAGGCAGACCTATTTGTAATAATCTATCTTTAAATATATTTTTAATGAAAAATATGAGGCTCCTAGAACCTAACCCCCTATTTAACGTGTAAATATATGTCATGTCTTAGCGTGAATTTGATTTGGCACCCAGTTTGATTTTTTAACTTTGGAGTTTTTGTCAGCCTTTGCAAAAATTCGGATTATTGGGGTTTCATATTATCAGTGTTCAGATTAATGGACTTTTACTGTATAACTTTTGAAGCTAAACCATCATTCACACATTCTTTTAACTAAGAAATCCTTATATTTTCAGCATTGTTGACATTACCTATACCAATCATATATTAACAAAAAATAAGGCTTCATAGAAAAAAAAAATAATGTGGTCAGAAAAGGTGTGGCCATTCATCATGCTACTTTACATTAAATAAGGACAATGTAGCTCTGTGTACATTTAAGAGCAATTACCACTCTGTTCAAGCAACCACTGGCGGCGACTTCGTCCACCACATCTGTCTGATGCATTTCTTAAATATTTCATAACAGTTTGTGCTATTTCATGTTCAGTAGTGAGGAAGCTGTTGTTGCCAAGCAATACTCCTGTAAGAAAAAAAAATTGAATTGTTTATTTTATAAATAGAATGGGTGCAAATACAGTAGTGAAAAAGATATTTCTAAGTGGGTTTGAAAGTCGCAAGAGGCATGGCACCCCAAGAAGGTGGATAGATATGGTAAATGTGTGAAAATGAGACGTATGGAAGTTGGCAAGGCAAGGGAACCGATAGGGAACAAAGCTGGCTGAACTAATTACATCTGAATTCATTTTTTTTATTTTTTATTTTATTTTATTTTTTTTTTTGGTAGTGGTGGTTTTAGGGGTAACTACTGTATATCCAGAAAATTTGCTATCCACATGGGCATTGCCTGAATTAGTCTGAGTACACAAAAGTTAACTGTACTTGATGGAGTGAGTCTTTCACTGACAAACCGTTTAAAAAGGTGCTTACTGTAATAACAGCTATAAAGTAAAATGTAACTCACTTGTTATTAGCGAACAAATCTTCGTTTTCTTAAACCCTGTCTTGTAATCATTAGCTTCAGTTTTCCATCCAAGCCGGCCCTCCCAATTGAAATGTGATTGCATTTCATTGGTCAAAACCGCATGTATGATGCACTTCACTGAAATCTTGACATTCGTGCCACCCAGTTGGAGAAGTTGGTGGTACTGAAAGAGAATTGTTTGCTTTGGTCCAAAGAAAAATCTTGTTAACAGGGGAATAACATTTTCTACAAGAATCTTCATACACACTAAAATCAAAGAACCCTAATCGAGGGATAGACACATCTTATGGATCTCGGGAATTCTGAAGAGGAAGTGAGATGTTTGTAAAGAATAAAGATTACCAACTTATTTTTAATGTATAATACAGTAATCCCCCCTTTATAGAGCACAGGGCATGTCCAGAAAGTGGTCTTGACCGGACACTGGCTCTGAAACTCCTGCACCGGTCATTTCAGACCCCAACCTAACCTTAATCAGAAAACCACCTACCCACCTCCCTACCAGACATGCATAGCACTTATTTAAGACCCCATTCACATAAATAATGGACACAAAGCACGAATTAATAGAATTTTAACAAGAAAATGATTATTCAGAGGTGAGTATGGCAAAGATGTTCACCAGTTGACAACATAGTGAACATAGGTAAAAGACATGGAAATCACCATGACAGTCACCTTTTTCACAGTCTATGCACTCAAATATGAGACACAAAGCATGAAATAAATGAAATTTAACCAGAAAAATGATGATTTATTGGTGAGTATGGCAAATATGTTCACTAGCTGACAGCATAGTGAACATTGCTAACAGACATGAAAATCATAAGAAAATCACCTTTTTCACAGCCTATGCACTCAAATATGGGACACAAAGCATGAAATAAACAAAATGTAACCAGAGAATATGTATTTAGAAGTGGTTATGGAAAATCTTTGGCAGTTGACAGTGTACTTACACATCTGTGGTGGTTGTTACGAATATTACCCCACCTCTAAGGCTCCGACAGTTGTGAAAATGCTCTTGAAGCATGTACAATAAACCAGTGTTGAACTGCACTTAATCCTTAGCACTGAATTATGACTGTTTAAACAAAAACGAACACTACCGCCAACCATCTCAGATGTGTGCAGCTACTGACCGACCCTTACCTTAAATGTCAGGACGAACTTGCCTAACCCTGGGCTCCTATGCTCCTCATGAGGAAACACAGGATTAGATGATGAATGGATGAATGATAAAACATACATACATACAAATGCCATGTTTCCTCTTCAAAATTCCCTATATTGGGCTCAGCCATGTTAGAGCTGATGATTTCTATGGACTAGACACTAAACTATGTGCTAAAACCAGCTAATTACCAACAGCTGCTTGAAATTTGGGGGAATAAAAGATAGCTGAGATGTATAACAAGGTCTATAACAATGTGCAAGGTACAGAGAATTACACTTACAACCAGGTGCTAATGAGAAGCCTGCATGTGGTGGCATTGTGCACCCTAGGTGGAGCAAAGCAGCTGCAGCATCTACATGGGAGCCAAACCTACTCATATTTTCCTGTGCCTCAACATGGGGAAGGACCCCGGTTCAACCCTGACAAGGCACTGCATACTGCAAGGGAACGTTAGTTCTGTATATGGTTCATGTATCTGAAGGATGACCCCACAGAGGCAGTTGCTTACTTGTGATTAATGTCTTTGCTTGGCCTGACAGACCCAGGTTAACCAACAACAAAAATAACAAAACTTACCATCAATTTTTCAAAATCAGGATCAGAAGCCAGTTTTTCATTAAGGTGTTTGAAGTCATCCTGTGTTTTGACAGGTAAGTATGGCTGCACTGAAGAAAATTCTTCAGCTCTGAAATCCTGCCACTGATTCTTGATTCCGTCTAATTTACACAGTACAGCCTCCAGCTTCTTGTTAAGCATCATACTGTGATCTTCAATAGCAGTTTCACAACGAGCTACTGCTCGTAGGATGGTTATTTCTGAGGAAAAAATTGAATATTGTAATAAATAAATGTCTGCTTCTCAAATGTGTAGAAAAGCATTACCAAAGGCTGCTGTAGTCTGTTTGGAAATCAGACAAAACCAAAACACAGATACAGAGCATAAAAGCCCCGGTTTAATCAACATACATAACCAACCACAGCATTTTCAGGAATGATCATTCTTCATTCGTGTAGGAGTGATTTTGTAAACAAACTTTGCCGCTACTTTATTTTATGGACATTTTGCTCTTTTTTCTTTTGTTCCTAAATTCTGTTACATATCAATTTTTGCATTCATATCAACACTGGAAATGTTAAAATGGTTGCTTTATTACATGGGATATTAAAAACTGCTAAACTTTTTTTTTATATAGAAACTAGCACCAAAACAATGAGGGTGGTCCGAATAGTACTGGTCCATTGGATGGTCCGGTTTACCTCAGTCGACGCTATATATATATATATATATTTGTTTATTCAGTACATAAAATAAGAGAGGAATTAGATGGAGAAGAACAGAGAGGTTTTAGGAAGGGAAGAGGCTGTGTAGATCAGATATTCATCTTTAGATCTTTACTGGAAAAGTTTCTAGAGAAGGAAAAGAAGTTGTATGCAGCCTTTATGGATTTGGAGAAAGCATATGACACGGTGGATAGACAAGGATTGTGGAAATTATTAACCCTTACATGCACGATGATGCATTAGGTGTCATATAGGTCTTTCTGAGAAAATGCATGATGACGACAAACGTGTCGTAAAGGGCTAAAAAATTATGCCAAAAATTAAGCTTTCGGGCGATCGGCGTCATTTTTGGAGGCATCATAGCTTGCCCGGCTCAAGGTTGGGTAGTGTATGCTGGAGCAGCCCTAGTGAGAGAGGGCAGTGTTTGGAAACTCCCTGTACTGTTGTTTGCAGATGATACTGTGTTCTTAAAGACGCAGGGGAGCTGCAAGACTTGATAGATGAGTTTGGGAAAGTGTGTAAGAAAGCAGAAACGGAATCTAAAGGTGAATGTAGGGAAAAGTAAAGTGGCGGTCTTCGAGAGAAGTGAAGTCAGTGAATGTACAGTGAGATTGGATGGGGAGGATATGGAGAATGTGAGTGCATTTAAGTACTTGGGTAGTGTGAAGGGTAAGGACGGAAGTTTAGGGGTGAAGTGCTTGAAAGGGTGCAGCAAGGAAGAAAGGCTGCTGGTTCCTTGAAAGCAATGATAAGAAACAGGGATGTGAGTTCATTTCGTTTCATTTCATTTTTGAAGGCTCCAACATGCTTGCATGCATCAGCCTTGGTCACCTAGTGGCGGCTCTCCATGCTGCTCAATCTTTGGCAGCCTCCCTGTTCAGTCCCTTAACCCTTAAGTCACACTTAATGACCTCGTCCCATGTCTTTCTCGGTCTACCCCTCCCCCAATATTAACACTTCTCACCCTCTGTACCCAATTATCATCCCCCATCCTCTCCACATGTCTAAACCACCTCAGCCTACCTCTCCTCATCACAACACCAATACACTCCAGTCCCATCCAACCTCTCAACTCTTCCACCGTAAACCCAGCCCCCCCAGGCCTTGCACGCAGGGACGCACTGCACATCCACCTAATCACTGTCATTTCTGTACGTTTAAACCTGCGAATATCTTCTTCCTTTACTGCCCAGGTCTCACTACCATACAGCATCACACTCCTAACACATACTGCATACAAAGACCCCTTAGCACGTAAGGAGAGTCCTCTCAATGTCAGGAGAGGCAACAGCTCCCTGAACTTCTTCCGACCACTTCTTACTCTAGGAACCGAGCTAACTCCAGCCCACCTCCGGCACATAACATGTCTCCCAAATAACAAAACTTCTCCACACACTCAAGAGACTCACCTGCAAGTTTAACCCTCTCACACCTAACAATCTCCACCTGCTCTCCCCGACACATGAAATCAGCATTATCTCGCAGTCTACCTCTAATACCACTACATCTCTTGTGCGCCAATTTATCACAAACACTATACAAGATGGAAGTGAAAAAGCTGCTACATGACAGTATCATGATACCAACTCCAACATATGGAAGTGAAGCTTGGACCCTGTTGGAGGGATAGAAGTCTAGAGTGAGAGCAGTGGAAATGTTATTTGAGAGAAGCATGTGGAGTCACATGGAGAGACAGACTGACAAATGAAGAAGTGAAGGAGCGTTGTGGTGTGGATGTGATAGGAAACATTAGGAGAAACACATTAAGGTGGTTTGGCCATATGGAGAGGATGAAGAGCGAAAGACTGATGCGGACAGTGAGTGAGGTGGAGGAGGGTAGAGGGAGGGGGAGGCCAAGGATGAGATGGAGTGGAGAGGTATATGAGAAAGGGGGGGTGTGAGCTGGAAGCAGGGCAGTGAAATGGCGGGGGACAAAGCAAAATGGAGGCAATTTGTTTGTGGCCACCCCTTACGGGATTAAGGCGTCTGGCGGGATTAAGGTGTCTGGCGATAGATAGATAGCACAAAAAATAATGAATAAACAAATATAGTATGACCTCACTACAACGGACTTCAGTACACCGGAAGTCGCTTTTTTCGGAGTCAGGGAGCCGACCGGAATTATTTCTTATACATCAGGAAAACTCCGAAAAAGCTAGAAGCGGTCCGGACTGCCTAACCTAACGGCGGGGTGGCCATATTGTCCGTGCGGTTTGTGTGTTCGTGCATTGGTTGGCGGTAGGCTGGCAGCATAGCTGTTGTTCTAAGTGTACAGTACAGTATTTGAAAAGTGTTTATAGTTAAGTTATACTCATAATGTTCTTTCTAAATGCTCAAAAATTAGAAAAGGTGTCTGCATTAATATTAAGACATCAAGCTTTAATCACACGGCGAGTGGTGTGTGTTCGTGCATTGGTTCATGGTGAGCTGGCGACGTCACTATTTTTCCGCCACGTCATTTACCCCCAGCGTTATTTTCTCTAAGTCCCCGATGTACTGCTCGACGGTGATGAGTGATAAATGAAATATACTGACAGTGATCATATTTGTAAGATTGTAAATATTAAGGTGTATAAAGTGTACAGTACAGTATTTGAAAAATGCTTATTACACCACATGGCATACAAGGTACAGGCTACACCTCCAATTCCCATCCACAATTCAGTTCTTGTCAGTGAAGACAATTGGGACAATGATTCACTGTTCCTTGATGATGACCCTGAAGATAATGGGAAATGATTTTGAAGGATTTGCTCTGAAGGATCCTTCATCAGGTGTTGAATGATGATAAACACCAGGCAAGGTGGGGAGGAAGAGAATGGTGAGCCAAGCGAGTCTGAATGGTTACGTAAGAAAACTATTTTTCTTTATGATTACTTATGAGTTTTGTGTCCAAGCCTTGCTTAAATTTACTGTCATGCAATATATATTTATAGTGGAATTTGAGAAAAAATAAGAGGTAAATGAGATATTACCACGAGTCAAAATGAACTGGTGGAGGTGAAGCGGGATGGTGGCCATGATGCATTTAATAAACGAAAATATCTTGTGTGTTTTATATATATGGCCATTTTCAAGTCTAAACCTTGCTCAAACTATACTGTGTAATGCAACGAATTATTTTTAGTGGCATTTTAGAAAAGCTAGGAAGCAAAAGAGAGAGAAGGAACTGGTGGGGTGATGCAAGATGGTGGCTATATGACACTTCATGTATGAAAATTATCTTCCCGTGAGTGTTACGATGGCCTTTATCGAGTATAAACATTCTAAAAACTGTACTGTGTTATGCAATAAATTATTTGTAGTGGCCTTTGAGAAAAGGAGGAGGCAAATGGGTTAATGCCCTGATTTAGGAGAAAATGGTGGAATGAAGTAGGATTATGACTCGTATAGTGTCACCCAATGCAGAGTGACGAGTAATGATAGAGGACAGGAAAGATGGGAGGGCTGACACAGAGAACACGAGGAGGGTAAAGGATTAGCAGGCAGCACTACATCATGTGAGTGGATGATGGACATCCCCACTTATCACCATCCAGCATAGTAGTGTATAATTACCTTGTGACTTTTGAGGTGTTACATCAGCAGCAACCATACGTGATCTCTTGTCAGATGTTGAGGCAACACTAATGTCCAAAGAGGCTGGCCTTTTCTGAGTATCATTTGCACTTTTCAGAAGTGGAGCATCACTCACGTCCGGTGGCTGGGGTAGATTTTTGTTGACCGGTAATACCACTGTACTGCTGGAGTCCGAGTCAGAATCCAAATCATAAAAATTTAATTTCTTCACTCTGAGGAAAAAAAGTAAATAAATCTTTCAGGAAAACTTACTGATTTAACCAACTTCATAATTCCCCCCTGGGAGAGGGCAGGAATTCCCCCAAGAAACCCTCAGGCTTTAGTGGGGACAGGAGAGAGAGGATAATACCTCTGTATTCCCTGTGGGTTCCAAAAAGGGAACAAAAGGGGCAGAAGTTGGGGGCTGGTAATCACCATCTCTTAAAGACATAACAAATAATTCCATCCTGCCAAAAGATGGCAAATTGGTTTGGATAATGAAAGTGATGATGGTATTTTAGACATGACTCTGACTATACTAACAGGGGTTTATAATTTAACAATTCTCGGTTTAAGCAAATATTGTACATTTCCTACGTATGTTAATTCTAACAACCTTATCTTTGTCTACGCTATGGCTAAAGAGATGTGGCACCTTTATGTTATCAACAAAAAACATCTTTCACAATAACATTAACTCCAGGACCCACGTCCATATTCCCCCTCACTCTGTATATCTGAACAATGTTCAGCTTTATGTGATAGTTTTCGAGCCTCGCTGTAGTCATCTGAAATGAGAGAATAAATACATTATAAACATCAAGTATCATGATGATGAAGATGATACTTGAGTCATTAAAATCTGAATGTATGCAAGGTCTGCGTCAGATTTTGTTATTGACTGACTAATCTGTGGATGGAGTTCCTCTCACAAACTCATGATTCTTGGTGAGGAAACCTTAATAAATAGAGTCTGAAAGGTCTCTGGTTTATATTCTCACTAGTTTAGGAGACATTCTGCAATCCTCTCCTTAGCATTTTGTTATTCATATTGCACCTTTCTATGCTCTTTGAGGCTGTGCCTTTCTGATACAGCCTGCATGATTAATGTTCAAGAGATTATAAACATATGCCATATACAGAAATGAACAGATAAAAGATGAGGTTGAGCCTCGTAACAGGATTGAAGCTTCTCTCAGGATGTATATGCCAACAAGCCAAATAAAAAACCACAAGCTCTTCATAAGGTACATCACAGTGCCCAGAGATAACACCAAACTGCCTAAAGGCCCAGTGATGGCCTTCCCTCTGCTACCTTCATTAATGAGTACATTCTCATTGATTTACCAATGACTGAGCATGTTCAGCTTTCTTATTGGACAATAATGGCTTTGTTAACTTGACTGGCATGAATGAGGGCCAGGGGTTTACTATGGGGAATCACATACACAATAAATACACCGTTTCTGTGCCACGGCATGGGTTAAGGTATCTACCAATGATGCTTACCTTGTGGCCTCTTCAACTAGTACAAGATGGCTGTGCTCATGCTCTGTGAATGGGTGTATCTGCCTCAGCACCATACACTGAGGTGTTGTTGGGATAGCCATCGCCATAAATTATAGTATATCCGTTCCCTGAATTATAACTGCTAAATATATAAAATGAGAATGTGTACCATCCCTAAAAAGAATAGAAACATGTTATCAATGAACATGACACAAATGGATCATGCACACATGACTGTCATATATTACTGGTACACATATATCCTGCACACGAGTCACAAATAACACAACAATAATATGGCTGAAAGGAAATATGATCCTGCACACAAGACAGTCACAAATAACACTATGGTACTGTAAACGTTAAAAAGAAATGTGAACCTGCACATAAGACAGTCACAAATAACACTATTATAATATGGTTAAAAGGAAACATGATCCTGCACACAAGACAGCCACAAATGACATTAATATGATTAAGATGAAATACTGTACTGTACATGGAAAACCTGAGAGCTTACCACATTTACTTAGCACTCTGGCTGAATACATGGTCCAATTTTCTTGTGGAGAACTCTTTTCCTTTATTGCTTTGGCCACTTTTGATGCACTGCGATACGAGGGCTAGTAACATTTGGTTTCCCCGTCAGTCAGCCAGATGCTTGGGACCACACTCGCTTCATTCTCTTCATCAAATGCAACCACTGCATACCCAGCCATTTTTACCCTCGTAAATAGCCGACTTTTTTACTTACACACTGTTAAAATTTGGGTAAATACTGTACTAACTGAGCAATTACTGTCTCTATTCAAAAAAAGAAAAATCTGGTTTCATTATACCTGGCAAAAATTAAAGAAAATAATACAGTTTTTCCTTCATATAATAGTACTGTATATAAAGTATATATTTATAACAGGGTTAGGTTAGATTTGGTTAAGGTACAGTATGCAATCATTTCAAGGCCTTGGCAATTTCACTAATGGGGCATAGCAATACTTAAAAATCATACAGCTCACTGTTGGTGACTTGAGTGGATTAATGGCAATGCAGCAATTTTGCTCCCATGAGGAAAAAGTACATATTTCTTTTGGATATCTCTATAAGAGCAAACTCTTAGGGTCTTACTTTCATTTGTAACTACATATATCCCAAGAGATCTTGATTTTACTGGATAATGAAACAAGTCCTCATAATGTTTATATACATGATATAATATGTAAATATCTGGATCTTTCTCATATCTCAAAATATTAACAACTTTTCCAACCAGATAATTGACCATAATGCCCTGATTAGCACAGTTCAGTTGAATACAAAATTTCTCCAAATATAATGCTTTAAACTGACTGCATGCGCCTTCCTTTAGTAAAGGCCCCTCAATGTGTTCTAACTTTGTGTGTGGATATATTTTCATGTTCATTCCTGATCCTGAAAATTCTTTTTCATATATTCTGTTAATTACTTGGCTAAGGAGATAATTAGGTTTTCTTAAAAGCCTTTTCAATGATCCAAGATAATTCTCAAAAGCTGAGAATCTGTCAATAGGTCCATATTTGCTGACATCATCAGTCAGATGACAAAGGTTATGGATATTGTACACTAGATGTCTAGATCCATACAAATTTTTATAATGTGTTATAAATGCAACCAAATATTTCTTTGCTGTTTGCAAGTTCTGTGGATCAGTCTCCTGAAAGCAGATGTATACTTACACTTAGCAAAAGAAAATTTTTGTACATATTTTCATCAATAGTTTTAAATAAACAAACTGGCCCAGTATACAAAAGAAAAGCTCTAAATTCTGTTGCTTTATACCTGTCTAAATCATTCAAGGATCTTGGTTTTCTATTAAATTCAATGGGCATGTACTTTGACAGGTTTTCCAATTTAGCTGAGATTTCCTTTTTACTTTGGGATGCAATCCTGGTTGGGAGAGGTCCTCTGAGCCAAAGATGGAACAATTTTCTCTATCTATCTATTGCCAGACGCCACAATCCCACAAGGGGTGGCCATTTGACTCTGAGTCATTTGTTTTACAGGGAGGGGCACCAACCCACCTGTTGACACGTAGGGAGCACGTACGGTTTGGTTATATGGTTACCACCCAGCGTTGTAAATGGTTTCTTGGTTTACAGGAAACCATTTGGCTTGTCACTCAATGTAAAGCCACCTGTAAAGGAAAGAAAAGCAATAAGAAGTGACAGGAAAGATGGGAGGAATAGGAAGAGAGGAGGGCAGGCTCAGAAAGAGAATGATAAAGGCTAAGGAAGAAGTAGGCAGCACTACACTAAGTGAGTGGATGATGGTCGCCACCACCTACCACTAAACAATTTTCTCATTACTCCCAAATAAACCAGATGCATAGGATCTAGAACAACCTGTGTCACAAGACCAACATTAAGACTAAGCAGTGGACTTGGACCCTTGTGATGATCACTATCTTCCATTGCGGCAAAATTAGCATCTGTCCGTAATGGAGCATTGTGTTCTGGAAAAGTAATTGTTGACCCGTCATATTTTCCATACTGCTGGCACCTCTCACAACTACTGTAGCCAGAATGAGATTTAATACACTTTAGAAACTGATGGGCAGGAGCATCACAAATGAAGCACTGGATAGAAATCATGTATTTAACACCCTTAAAATCATACCCATTTCTTAATGTATGGATTTCATCAATAAAATCCTTCAAATATTCCTGCACATTTTCTGGCTTAGACTTCCCTAAAAATATCCCTACTGGTATAGGTCCTGAAAAAGCTTTCTTTTCATTATCAGTGCAAAATTGTACTAAAATTGGCCAGAACTGTTTTCCAGAACTCTTGGACAATGGGATACCATCACAATTTACTCTCTGGAAGATACATGTTATTTTTCTTCTTTCCAAATCAGAAATGGACAAGAGATATTCACAAAGGCAGTTTGCTACTCCAAAATGAAAATAGTCCCCACCAGAATTTTTTTTAATTTGATCTGAAAGATTTAAAGGAGTTTTACACAGTGTACAAGGATCTGCTGGCAACTGTGGATCATAGTGAGCTTTTAAAATTTTAAGAAGGTCCTTTAGAGCTGAATGATATATCTGGTGATTAATGGACCAGCTTCTGAGAAGACTTTGAGCAACTGCACTGTCATTGGTCACTGTTTCTGAAGGCACATTTTCAAACTCTTCAGCTTCAGAATCGAAAGAATCACTGAAACTACTATCACCATAATAGCTTATAAACCATTGACAAGGGTCATCTACGTCATGAATGATGTCTGCCGAAGCACCTTCTCTGGGTAAATATTTTTCTCTCTCTAAGCTGGTGCTCTGTCCACAGTTGGTGCAGTCGTCCTCCTTTTCTGCTGATGAGAAATCCTGACCCAATATGCTACTCCTAACTTTAGAGGTACCTTCATTGATATAAGACTCATATTTCCGTTTTTCCCTCCTCAGACGACTCCACATTATTAACATAACAAATTACCGAGTGTGAGGAAGACTGAATATTAATTTTGTGGTTGCCTTCCCTCGCCCTAACCTTTTTGACTGCACGGCGGTCTTTCACCATCACATCATCTTAAACCAAGTATTATGAAAACAAATAAAGAAGCAAAAAAAACAAGTTAAGCAACTTACGAAGTACACTCAATTTTTGTATTGTAATGGGGCGAAATTAGCCAGGGATGAGTA
>JAGKTI010029013.1:0-10156 GCA_018397915.1 Birgus latro | reverse complement strand
AGAGAGAGAGAGAGAGAGAGAGAGAGAGAGAGAGAGAGAGAGAGAGAGAGAGAATGTATATATCAACTACAGAACCTCAAGAGTGTGTACATGTGGGATAACATGAAAAGACATATTACTGTACCATTTTAAATGTCTGCCTCATGTGAAATTGGACCTAGGTCAGGAGAATTATTGGTTGACGAACTCGTTACCCTCCGACCGTAAGCGCCCCTCCTTAAATCTGTCTGTCTGTCTGTCTCTGTCTCTCTTTCTCTCTCTCTCTTACCTGCCTCGTCTCACTTCTCCTTACCTCTCTTCTCTGCTTGCAAAATCCTTGGGGGAAATATTTATCTTCTTCGTCATATATTCTTCTTAATTTCTGATCCACCGCCCCTTTTTCTGCATTTCCCCCAGCCTCTTCTCTTACGTCTGTGCTCCTCTCCTCTCTACTCTCACATTTCTCTGGGGATATCTTATTATTTTTCTTTCGATTTCAACGTCTCTTTCCTGCACATATTTTTCTTTTCCCAACCTCTTCATTGTTATAAAAACAACCAAGAGAAATTCTTAAATTATCGTGTTATTTTTCCCTTTAATTAGTCGTTCCCCATAATTACACTTATTGTGTTTGAGCTCTCCATTTACTTCTCTCTCTCTCTCTCTCTCTCATATGTGTTGCCTGTTTTATTCTGCCTTTTCATTACCTCTCCACTGCTCCCTGAAACCAAGGTAAATTTTTATCTTTCCTGCTACGTCTTTTAATTAATCTGGTCCCTCTTTCTTACATTTTCTCATGTCGGTGTTTTCTCACTTCTCGCTTTAACTCCAGTCGCTTTGCTATAAATACCTCCCCACAATCAGCTTTTTCTTTCATCCTCTTAATCTCAGTTTCTTTACCCAGTGAATTCTCGGAACCAGATTACAAGTTCTTTTCTTGTATCTCGGGGGACAGGGGAGAAAGGGAAATAAACACCGCCCACGTATTCCCTTAGTACTGTAAATGGAGGTGATGGAGAGAGACCCCTTGAAGTGATGGCACCGATATAAACGGGCGGTGAAGATGCCGGTCATACAAACGTTCTTCAGTTCCCGCACTATCCCTGAAAGGAGGATGGGGGACTGCAAAAGAAAAGGACCTCCCTCGATTTCACGTTCAAATGAGTCTTGAGTTATACCGACTAAGCTACTGTAATTGGTGACTTAAATGAGCAAATGCATGGGAGCTAAAAACTATACTTTTGTGGCATCCTACATCGCAAGAATTATCGTAGCTCCAATGACATAAAGAGGGAGAAGACACAGAGAAGGGGGAGACAGAAATATGACGTACTTTTTAGCTTTGTTTTCATGTGATATTTACTACCCTCATGTTTTTTTTTATTTCACTCTTTTCCCTTTACTTCCTTTCTCCTTTGTATACTAATATTTCTCATTAAATATTCCCCCTTCTATCTTAGTCTTTTTTCATCTCTCCCATTCTAATCTTTTTCCTCTCTTCTCGATCTACTTCGCTTTTCGCTGAAGTTACATTACCAATTCCTGACATTCTTTCTTGTTTCCTTTTCCTTTTTGCTTTCAGTTTTGTATTTTCTGTCCCATTATTAGTTTCCTTTATTTTTTCCCTTGTTTTCGTTCGCTACAACCTACACTACTCGTTACCCATCCATTATTTTATTCTTTTTTAACTTTTCTTTTTCTCCCTATTTCGGATTTTCGTCTCATTTTTCCTCCTCCTCCCTCCTCCTCCTAATTTAATTCGTCTTTCCATTTTTCCTCCCGCCTTTTTTTTTTCTCTTTTTTCTTCTCCCCCTTCTCTTTCACACAGGATCCTCGGCGTCTCCTTACCTTCTCCGAGTCTATGTAATTTGTGTCCACTTTCTTATCCTTTTTCCCCTCGTTTCTTCATTCTCGCCCCTCCTCCCCTCAGTCTTTTCTTCTCCGCATCGCTTTGTTTCGTTCCCTTTTTCCTCCTCTTTCATTTCCTCCTCCTCCCGTGTCCCGACAATTCCTTTTTCATTTTTTGGTCTCTCTCTCTCTCTCTCTCTCTCTCTCTCTCTCTCTCTCTCTCTCTCTCAATTCTTCCTGCACATACTTCCTTCCTTGGCTGTTTTTCTTTCCGTTCATTCTCTTCTCTGTTTCTCCAGTCAAACTTTATTTTCCTTTCCGCTTCCCTGTTTCCTTTCATCATTCTATTGGTATCTTAAATATCTGTCACTTGAAAGAGCACTTATCCTCTTAATTCGCATCTTTCACTATCTTTTTATGCCAATTTTTCTATAAATGGCTGGCGTAGCTTTTAATTTCTTCTTCTTCGTCAGCAATTTCTTCTTCTTCGGCATCGTCATCATCATCATCATCATCATCATCATCATCATCATCAACTTCTTCTTCTTCAGCAGTTTCTTCTTCTACGGCATCATCATCATCATCATCATCATCATCATCATTTTCTTTCATCCTTCACCCCTTAAAACTAACATATCCAAAATGATGAAGCCTATCAGTTATGCTGTTGCTAAAGCCAAACTACTTTTTTTCTGCTTTTTCCAAGTATCATCTTATTCTGTCTGACAAAAATAACCTCGCCTTCGTACCTTGATTTACTTTCTATTTCTGGATGACTCTCTCTCTCTCTCTCTCTCTCTCTCTCTCTCTCTCTCTGTGCTTCTTCAACACGAGAACGTCTCTTTCACTGTATCCTTTCTTCCATAAACAAATGCAATCATCTTAAACGAGTCTTTTTGACCTGTCTGATCAATTTCAAATCCCCATCTACTAAACCACAACTCTCAACATCTAATGAACATCTAGTCAACCATGGCCTTCAACATCAACCTCATCAAATCTCATCAACTAAGGCCGTCAACATCTAATCGACTTCAATCACCAAACCTCTTATCATCTCCACAACGAGGACATCTTAACACCCCTTATTATTGTTATCTCCTGATTTTATTCAGCAAAGCAGTGAAGAGGGTAATGAAGGATACATCTAACCCTTCCAGTTCTAAAAATTGTCCTGGCCTTAATAAGACTGTCTGGGAATGGCGAGAAGAAAAAGAATACTTGGTCGTAACTAAAGGATTACAGGCAATAGTCAAATGCTCATGTCAAAGTACTGTACTTGTACTGTGCCACATTCGAATTTTCCACAACTTATTATTCTTTGCCTGATCTAAGCATACATACAGATAATTATGTAAGCAGGCGCGTCAAGAAGAACTACGTTAATAATGAGGGTTTGTCTAATTGATGTAGATTTACCCATAACTTCTTTTTCGTAGACCTGGTGGAGTTACGGTACAAAAACTGATAAATAATAGTTGAATCATACAGAAAGCCCTACAAAAAATTAACCTTAACCTCTCAGAGTACGTTATGCTTATGTTATTCCAGATGCTACCAATTGCTATGCATTAAGACAGGTCATTGCAGGAAAGGGTTAACGAAGGATATATCTAACCCCAAGTTCGAAAAGTCTCCTCTAACTGTAATTAAAACGTCTAGTGACAGCAAGAATATAAAACAAATCATTGGAGAGAAGGGGTTAACATCATCTTTTCCTACTCCCATTTCTGCGGGATTTCCTCTACGCAGAATATAATCTAGGAAAAAAAAAATTGAAGACCTCGCAATGGAAGGACACATAAAAGCTTAAGAACATGTTAAAGAATAATATACTTTCTCAACTGAGGGGATGAATAACTGAAAAGGTTGTGGTGAATGAGACTGCATTACATTCAGAATATTCTATAATTTAAACCTCTCCACGGGCGACTTAAAATGCCGAATCATACCTACCCAGAATGAGAGGTACAGAGGAGGTCAATATTTCGTTTACATGGGCTTGGGACCGTGTCAGACCCTAATAAGACCTAGCTAACCTAATCACTGACAATCAAGCAGTTAGAATTTCGCTTCAATAGCTCGGAACCGGGTATGGCTTAAGTAAATATTGAAAATGACTCTATGATCAGATTTAGCGTGAAATTCCTAGTTTATTTTCAGTTTCCGACGTATGTTGACGTTAACAACGTATTTTGTGCATTATATATCTTCCTTATAAAATACTTCGATGCTCGTATTCTTCATCCTCCTTGCTTACTTCATTTCTTTACTTTTTTCATTTATTATAACTTACTTTTTATTAGTTCCTCAATTTATCATCGTTCGTTAATTTCCAGGTCTCCTTTACACAGCATTTTTCTTTTTTTTACTGAGCATTCTCTCTCTCTCTTTCTCTCATAGCTCTACCGACCATCCCCTACTTCACCACAACCCTGCCTTCCGTATTAGCCTTCATTATCTCCCTCTTGTCTCCTCTCCTGTCATCTCCCATACCATTTCTTCTTACTTTACCTTTTCTCCCTCCTAGTTTTCCTCATCGTTTCTCCCACCCTCTTCTGCCCCCTCCATTAGCGGTCTTCCACTATATCCAAGCATTCTCTCTCACTTGACCTTAGCCTCCCCTACCCCTCAGTTGCCAAATTCCAATACCTCCTCCCTTCAACTCGTCAGATCCGTGGACCCCCGTGCGGTGAAGGGGCGAGCAGCGTATTCCTTCGTTTTTTGTTTGTTTGCTCCTTTATTTGTTTGCCTATATATGTATATGTTTGCAAGTATGTATTTATGTATCTGTGTGTGTGTGTGTGTGTGTGTGTGTGTGTGTGTGTGTGTGTGTAACTCACCGGGTCGGTCAGGATCACTTGATGGTAGTGATCGTCAGTTTTTACCCTCCCGGAAGGGAGCTGAGAGCTCATATAGTCCGATCTATGGGCAAGGCTGTGACCTTCACACAAGCACACACCCATCCCCTTGCTCAAGGGGGACAGTAACCACCCACTTTGTCAGTGAAACGTTTCGCAACCTAAGCGAGGCTCGAACTCCCGTCTACCAGATGACAAGACAAAGTTTGAATCTACTGAGAACCAAAACTGGCAGAAGTGCTAAAAGTCAGCCAAGGACGAATAATTCTATTATGACCATAGGTTAAAGGTTAAGGTCGTAAGGCAAGGTCAACTCAAGCAGTTCTGATCCGACCTGAACCAAAGTTGGTGAATGGCTTGAGGGTCAGGCAAAAATGAAGCAATTTTACTTTGACAGCAATCAGTCCATGGCCTAGGTCACAGAGGAAGGTCAAATATTGCATTAATATACCAGCAGTACGGCGCTGGAGCTGTGTTGTGCGTGCTCTTTCTTATTTGTTCTTTCTTCTGCAAGCACACGATTTCAGTTAGTTTTGCGAGCAGCCATGTAGTGAAGTGGCTAATGAAGAATATTACCTAACTATTCCAGTTCCAAAATAATTCCAAAAAGGAAAAAAAAAGTTCGAAGACTGAAATAACTTCTATGGGCTGAATAAAAACGCTTGATGTTGGCTAGAATACAACACAGTTCAACGTTTACGGAATTTACAGGTAAGACATAAAAAACTTTTTTTTTATGATGAGCCTGTGATGTTGGCTGGAATAGAATGTGATGTTCATTCTCTCTCTCTTTCTCTCTCACCACCATCTCAACTGTGACATCCGTTCGCTGCCCGGGTTCATCACACCACGTCTCTAAGTACTTCCCTTTCTGCTTAATCTGATAAACAGTCTCTCTTTTCCTCACGAGTCGCGCTGATAAGAATCGGTGTCAAGTCACGCCTCCCGCAGAAGAGAATTAAATCACTATAATTTGGCCTCCTCCAACACCCGGCTGTGATCTGTCACACGGAGGCACTATGGGTTTGTTTCATTAAGGTTCTTAATTTTTTGTTCCGATTCAAAAATCTTCGTTGCAGTTATTGTCATGAGCAATACTAGTTTGGTGTATTCTTCACATTACCATTCACTCTGGTTCTATCGATAGTTCATTATATGCACGAGTTTAAATATAAATAAAATTAAAATACACAAGTGCGTTTTTTTAATTTTTTTTATTACGACTTTCGGAAGCAATTCATAGAACAACTTTTACGATACTTATGTATCCGTTGCAAGGAATATTAAAGAGACGTAACTTTCTTCGGTCTATTTCTTCCCTCTCTTAATCACTAATATGGTTGTGAAGTGTTTGGTTGTTGCATGCTTGAAGGTAGGGGTATAAGAAAACATTCTTATACACGACCCAGGCTTTTAAATGCTTATAAATATGGTACCTAATTTACTCCGGCCCATTTTCCCTCACTTTTCCAACAACATGATCGACTAATCACCATCTGTGAATCCCACTTTTTTTTTTTTTTTACAACCTCATCTTCTGAAGAACTACCCAATTTAGGAATGACTAATAGTGAATAGGTCAATGATGACTTGCTTATCTTACATCTGCAGTTCTCAAAAGGCTTCCATTTTACCCACCTAGGTAAATTTGATTGGAAGTAGCATTAATGGAGTGAAAACACGTCCTCGTCGTTAAAGAGTTAATACCGTACAGTTTATCCACATTTTGCACTACTTGATTTGCTTAATAGTAACTCAAGCTTTTTATACTTCTTGCCCCTGCTTTATGTCTTTTCTTTTCCAGGAGTGTACCGAAACATGAGGTACTGCTTACACTTCTGCATCAACTCTTGGCTTAAATTCACATCTTCCACCATTCTGTCTTCATTTCGCTCACAATCCATTCTATCCTCACCATTTTTTCCAATACCTATCTGAGCCTCGGTTCTACCTGTTTTTCCCCCCTTTGCTATTACAGTCTCTCATTTCTCTTCGTTCCATTCTCCCTCGCATCATCATCCCTTGGCTTTTATTTGCTCCTTACTTCTTTGTTCCCCTTCACACTTTTCCGTTACCCCTCGCTTAGCATGGAAGGGCACCTACCAATAACACCGACTATTTCGTGTCGTGTGCTAAGGGAAGATTAGGACTCGGCAAAATTGTGTGATCTGCCTTAATAACCCATATGCAGTCGATAGGCATAAAACTAATTGTTTTTCTTCCTATTCTTTCATCATATTCTCTTGCCACACTTCTCTCTTGCTTCCCATCCTATCCACTTTTTCTATTTCTCCCTCTCTTGACCTATATCATTTCTACTGATTTCCCTGCCCTTTCCCTTTTTCCTTCCTTCCTTATTCCTCTCTTCTCACCTGCCTCCTACCCTGCTCTCTCGCCGCTTCCGCTTCCCTGCCCCTCCCCTCCCCACACCTCGTCATCAGCGCCTGTTTGTCTCTCGAGTGGGAGATCAAAGTTTAACCTCTATAACCCGAGGACTTCGTTTCTGTTTGATTTTTTCTGCTACCAGACGAGTATTACTGTTTTTGCTTTTTCTTGGAAGGAACAGTATGCAGGCCTGTGGCCTTTGGTTCCTTCTTCCTTGCATAAAAAAAAAAAAAGTTAAAGATGTATGCTCCCTATCACCTCTCTCCCCCGCTCTCTCGCTCTCTCCCTAACACCCCCTCCCTCTCCCTTTCACTCTCTCCCCCGGTCTCTCCTTCAGACTACGGAAGAACCCAAACCGTGAAGGGGGTTAATGAAGCTATACCAAACCCCCCCTCTGTCCGAAAGGTCACTCCTGAGCCGAACAAAATCGTCTGAAGATAAGTAAACGAAAACTAAAGATGATGTCGCCGTACTGGAATGGTTAAAGAATCCAAAGACCGGTTCTTGTGGCATACCATCGACTACTGTGGGATGTTTCATGATTAGATGAACTCTTAATCCTTTCAGTACGGTGACGTCTTTTATACTTTTCTCGGTATCTTCAGACTATTATATTTTTTTTTAACTGGAAGGATTAGATGTAGTTTTCAATAACCGCATAACTACAAGGAGACTCTTAAGATAAATAAAACTACCTTGAAGTAGCAAGAATTAACAGAAAATGTCACCATATTCAGGGGCCAACTTTAGACAGGCAAAATATTTTAAAACATCTCAGTAATATGAGGTTCAACCCATCTAAGTTAGTCAAAAAATTCAGACCATCTAAGACACACACTAAAATTACCAGTTTGTGTGGCATACCATCATCTACCGTGGTAAGTTTCAAGATTAACTGACCTCATAAATTAACCCTGACGCAAACTACGTCACGCAAATTATCAGTAGAAGAGACTAACCCAAATAAACTATTCTACTCAATTCAAAGCAGTCAAAAGCACACAGAGATATCGTGGGTTTGTGTGGCGTACCATCCTGTGTTGTGGGCAGTTTAGAATTTAGGCGACCTCATTATGTTAGACAAATACAAAACACATTACATAACTCTTCGGTATAAAGGATCAGTCCTATTTACTTTTCCTGTTTAAATCAATGTACTCGGAGGTATAACCTAAAATCATACATGCGTATAGAAAAACACTGAAGATCTGAAGGTACTAAAAAAAAAAAAAGGAAACGTAGTCACAGACATGTAAACACACACACACACACACACACACACACACACACACACACACACACACACACACACACACATCGAAATGCTTCCACCCGGCAAAACCACACCCAAACACATACCACACCAGCACACGCCCCTAACAAACATTTTCTCAATTTTATAGACCGCGTCCTCACACAAAACCGAACCCCAAACACACAACATTCACTCACACTCTTACTGACACTGATATATCTCCAAAAAAAAAAAAAAAAACGGCATCCCTCAAGGAGAAACATACCTACAGTTATTCTTCCTCTTACTGTTACATCCCTACACAAAACTTGAGCAAGATACATTTCCACAGAGTTATTCTTACAAAACTTGAGCAAGATACATTTCCACCTAGTTATTCTCGTTCTTATTAATATCCTCACACACACACAAGAAAGCGGCCACAGGGGAGCAGGAGGGTGAAAGGTCCCCCGCTGTGGCTGACTCGACTTTCAAGACTCCACACAAAACTTCACATCTCCCCTTTCAGTTTTGGGGAGATTATCCGGAGCGTGAGGTGAGAGTCTTAGCGAAGGTGGGGAGGAAGACAGGGAGGGAGGGAGGGAGGGAAAAGGTGAGAGGAAAAGGAAGAACTTGAAAAGGAAATGGGTGGTATGAGAGGGAGGGGGATCAGGGAGGACGTGAGGGAAAGGGTGTGGAAAGGAATCGACTTCGTGAGTCTCTGTGAAGCCTGACTGACAGGAGAGGCGGTGATGAAATGAGGTAGTGGTGGGAGAAATAATAATAATAATAAATCACCCAGAACCTAACGCTATTCCCACTGCTGTAAACCAGGTAGGTAGGATCAGTTAATATGAAAATGTAGCAAGGAAAACACAAGCACGGCGCAGTAAAAGGGCAGCTCAGTGTAGTATAAAATGCCATCTAACCCAGAGCTGTGAATAAAGCTCTCATAAATGGATGGCTGAAAATGGTAAATGTTCCACAATAAAAAAAATAAATATGGCTCATCAATTCTCTGCTACTGTTGCACATGTGAGCAATACTATGAGGAATAACAAGTTATGACGCTCATAAGCTTGTGTGTCCCATGTGGTAGGTCGTTTGCAGAACTGTACTTTTGTGTAACATTTATACCCACGAGCACATATTGCGGCAGAGTTATGTTTTGCTCGGTGCGCGTATGTGTGAACAAAATAACTCGATCACTAACGTACTCCTTTATGCATAAATACTTACTGCCATTCACCTTATACGGTTTACCCCCACCCTAATGGCAATACGCGATCGAAAAGCCCCTAGCTGCCTCTGAGGGATTCGAATCGATGCGCAGTGCACCCGAAATTCACCCCATTATCGTAGACTCACACATAAATCGGGTTATCTATACACCATTCACATAACACTTCGTCTCCTCCAGGCTCCAACCACCACAAGCACACCATCAACGTCCACCACACACTTCCACTCTATCCGCACACTTCACCGTTAACCCCTTCAGCCCGATGACGTCCTTTTCATTTTTTTTGCCTAGGCTAAACAAAATAGTATGTAAATTGCAAGAATGAATAAAAAACACAGGCAACGTTACGCTGTTGCAACGTTACGCTGTTGCAACCCTCCATCTGACCAAGTGCATACCCCCTGCAAACCCAACCACGCACATAACGGCCCTCACTCCCCCTCCTTCTGTATAACACAGACACATTAAAACTTAGTAAATCTGTGATACTGAATTTGGAAGTGTGACAGGAAGTAAAAAACCACCACCACCACCACCACCACCGTCACCATCATCATCACCACCATCACCATCATCACCCATCACCACCATCACTACCACCACCAC
>JAGKTI010029012.1:0-12774 GCA_018397915.1 Birgus latro | reverse complement strand
CTGAAAGGTAGGCGAGAAGATCGCCAGTGAAGCGTCCCTGACGGAACCCATACTGACGATCAGAAAGAAGGTTGTGACAGTAAAGAGGCATTAAGATTTTTCTGTTAAGAAATGACTCGAGAACTTTTGAGACGCAGTATGTTAAAGCAATTGGACGATAGCTAGAGGGTTGGGAATGGTCACCCTTATTTGGGACTGGCTGAATGAGAGCAAACTTCCAGCAAGAAGGAAAGGTACAAGTTGATAGACAAAGGCGAAAGAGTTTACCTAGGCAGGGTGTAAGCACAGAAGCACAGTTTTTGAGGACAACAGGAGGGACTCCATCAGGCCCATATGCCTTGTTAGTATTGAGGCCAGTGATGGCAGAAAATACATCAGCTGAAGAAATTTTAAGGTCAGTCAAGAAGTCAGAGGGGGGAAGTGATTGAGGAACAGCACCGGAATCGTCTAAGGTGGAATTGGAGGAGAAAGTCTAAGCGAAGAGATCTGCTTTATCAGTAGAAGAAATAGCTACAGAGCCATCAGAGTAGAAAAGAGGAGGGAAGGATGATGAGGTAAAGTCGTTAGACAGGTTTCTGGCAAGGTGCCAGAAGGAGCGAGAAGAATTCGAGTTGGAGAGTTGGGAACATTTAGCATGGATGAAATTATTTTTAGCAGAGCGAAGGACAGACTTAGCACGATTCCGGGCAGAAATATAAAACATGTGATTCAGAGGAGGGTTGGCTCCGGTACCTTTCATAGGCCCTCTCCTTGTTGCGGACAGCATTAGAACAAGCGTGATTAAACCAAGGCTTTCTTGCATTAGTCAGAGGATATGAGAAAGGAATGTATGCTTCCATGCACGAGAGAATAACCTCCGTAATGAGCAAGACACACACAGATGGCTCCTGGCCATGGAAGCAATAATCATTCCAGGGAAATCAAAGAAGTACTGCCTGAGGGCCTCCCAATCTGCAGCTCCAAAGTGCCACAGACGGCGTTTCTTTGTTGGGTCCACAGGCCGTACCGGAGCGATAGGACAGGTTAAGGTAATAAGGTTATGATCGGAGGAGCCCAACGGAGAGAAAAGATTAACAGTGTAAGCAGAAGGATTAGTTGTTAGGAAAAGGTCAAGTATGTTGGAACTCTCTCTAAGGCAGTCAGGAATATGGGTAGGGTGCTGTACAAGCTGCTCTAGGTCATTAAGGATAGAAAAGATGTAGGCTTGTTCATCAGGTGGATCAGTGAAAGGAGAGAGCCAAAGGTGGTGGTGAACATTGAAATCTCCTAGAATGGAGATTTCAGAGAAAGGAGAATTGGATAGAATGCGTTTCATCGTAGAAGTAAGATAGTCAAATTTTTTATAGTAGAATTAGGAGATAAGTAAACAGCACAGATATAGAGAACGACAGGAGAGCCGAAGCCAGAGAGTAGAGAATTCAGAAGAATCAAGTTCAGGAACACAAGCAAGATAGATCGTTGCGTACATATACACAACAGCCACCTTTGGCTTTGAAATGAGAATAGAGAAAGTAAGAGGATACAGAAAAGGGTTTGCTGTCAGTTGCCTAAGACAGCTGAGTCTCAGAGAGAAAGAGAAGGTGATGTTGAGGGAAGAGGTGGTGTTCAACGGAGCGAAAGTTAGAGAAAAGGCCGCGATGTAAAGGAAACTGAACTAAAGATCCATAATCCTTTATAGCTATTCATTACCTCACCTAAAACTAATGTCTATCAACAACCACTTTTTGTTTAGCACTGGCCCATTTCCATCAAGTTAAAACTGAAAACCATGCACTTTGGTGACTTTGTATTTTATTGTTAATCATTCATCTTATTCAATTTAGGAAAAACTAGCACTGAAATGGCTAAGGAAGACAGACTGCATTTAATGTTCAATTCGAAAAGGCCAAACGTTATGTACAAACTAATTTGGAGGTATAACTAAATCATCCAAATAAAGGTATAATGGAAACCTCGGGCTCGGCACAAGTGAATAGAAGAAGGTACCAGTTGGCACCCCAGCCACCTCACACCCAGGCACCCCAGCCGCAATCAGCATACCATAACGAGTAATTAAACGAAATTAAGGCATGTACAAAAATATGAAGTTTTGAATCAAAACTTATGTAATCTATGCAGAGGTGCAGAGGTATTTAGTACTAAAAACCCCATTGGTATTTCAAATCTATATGCGATCAAGAGAGCTATCAAATTCACTTAACCATTAAAAGCATACAATAACTCAGGCCCTGTATAATAAATTTAAAGTATACTTGAATAAAGGTTATCTATAAAGTTTCATTGTATAATCCTCAGTGTTAGCTAAGTAGATTTCAGCAAACTCAAAAATGATTAAAATTTTGAACGTATGCAGCTTTAAAAACACTATATCCACATTGACTATATGAGTATCAATTCCAATATTCACAGCAGTCATAGCAGACGAACTCACCAGGTGACGAATTCGCGAGGTGAAGCAGACACTGGGGAGGGGAGGCTGTAATGGAGGTTCAGTGCTCTAGCAGCTTAGCTTTTCGCACGAGGAACAAAGATAACCAGTCACCTGCATAAAGAGAAATTACGAAAGTAACTGCACAAACTGAAAATATCCTAAAGCCAAACTTTCAACTACTACAAGCCCGGTGGGTGGGTAGTTTAATAAGACCCCTCAAATATACAACAACGATTTTATGCAATAGTTGTTACGTAAAAAACTTGCTATAGTATATTTCAGCTTTCAGTAATAATCATCTGCTTTTCGTCATTATCAACCAGTAAATGAAGCAAAAATTTCAATATAAAATCAGTTGTCACTCAAGATTTGGTACTGTGCTACTAAAACGTTTAGTCTGCTACAGATGAGTTAGAAGAGCAATTACTCATCACCCCCCTGGGGGTAAAGGTTTTTTCAAGAATTCTCCCCCAGTATCCCTGCTTGTCGTAAGAGGCGACTAAAAGGGTTGGCGGTGGGTTAGTGCCCCACCCTGTAAAACAACTAACTAAAAATACGAACAAGAAGCCTCGGACCAGGACTGACCCAAAGTTGACGACAAAGGACCGAACAAAGGACTTGTTACGGATTGCAACCTCGTATGTAAGGGGTATGAATAATGAGGTAAGAGAGATTGCTCAGGTGCTTGAGGGTGCGAAAGTGGATATATATGTGGACCAACTGAAACTAAATGAAGAGGTGAAAGTGAGAATTGGAGTATGGATGGGGTATATGTGCGGAAGTAAGTGAGAATGAGAGGGCAAAAGAAGAAATGTGTATTGCTGTGAGTTACAGACTGAAGCGGAATATAAGAGTATGGATCAGTTGGGTCAAGGATTGTGTGGGTAAGGGTGAAAGTTGAACTACAAATGTGGGCAATTGTGTACGTGCATGCGCCAACGCAATATCGTTTAAGTAGAGTGAGAGAAGAGTTCTGGACAAATGTGGAAGCGTGCTTGGAAAAATTTGAAAGGAATGAGAGTGTTTCCGATTGGAGATATGAATGAAAAAGTAGGGAATGTGAAGGTGGATGGAGCGGTTGATGAATGGGGTGTGCCTGCAGAGATGGAGGAGAATGGCAGTGCTTTAGTGGACATTTGTGCTGGGAGGGGGTTGGTGATAGCCAATACCCTCTTCAGGCACAAAATGATCCATAGGTATACATGGCGAGTGTTGAGAAGGGTGGATGATGAACTGAATGAACGGAAGGCAGTGATTGTGTGTGGATGAAAGGAAAAGATATGTAATGCATGCAAGAGTATATAGAGTATGGGGGAGTGGACTTTCTGACCACCACTTGGTGGCGGATGGAGTGGAGAGATATGAGAGAGGGGGGTGTGAGCTGGGAGCGGGGCAGTGAAATGGCTGGGGACAGCGACATTGAGGCGATTTGTTTGTGGCCACCCCGTGCGGGATTGAGGCGTCTAGCAATAGATAGACAAACTATAAATAACAGGCCGTTAAAAATACAGTATATGGGTGCTTCTAATAATTGTTCAGTCCAGATCAGTCCAAACATTTTATGGGAGCTCTACAGTTAGATCTCGCCTGTGCAAACACTTCAGTCAGAAATCAATAACAATTAATTTATCCAATTTGCAGGCAGAACGAGGGTCAAGTAATTTAGGCTCGTATTCTCGTCGTTTATGGAAACTCCCCTTTCACTTTTTCCAAAGTAATTCATTATTTTTAAAAATTACTCCTCACTATCCACTTGCGTTACATAAATACTTCTATCGCCATATTCTGCAGATGATAACGTGCATGAGTGTTTGGCTGTCTCTTTTTTATGCAAGGAAGAAGGAACCAAAGGCCACAGGCCTGCATACTGTTCCTTCCAAGAAAAGCAGAAACAATACAAAAGAGCCAAATTCAAGATCCGTTCAATTCGAGATGCCTGGACACACTGCGTTTGAAAGACTGGAGATCATAGGAAGTAGGAAATACAGACAGAGGAAGACAGTTCCAGAGTTGACCATTTGCATAAATGAAGGACTGGGAGTAACGGTTAACTCTTGCATTAGAGAGCTGGACAGAAAAGGGATGAGAGTTTGTTGCTAGACGGGTACTACGTGCACGTCGTAGAGGTAGAGGGATGCAAGCAGACAGTTCAGAGGAACAGTGACCATTGAAGTAGCGATAGAAGAGAGATAAAGATGAAACAGTGCGGCAAAGAGACAAAGGTTGAAGGGAATCAGTCAGAGGAGGAGAGTTAATGAGACGAAAAGCCTTTGACTCCACCCTAAAAATAAAAATAGCTAATAAGAGGTCAGGGAGGTTCCTCTCGACGAGAATAAGAGACTGCCCACCACCGGCCGAGTTATATAGCTTTACAACTCATTCGCCACTGCCTCTGTTAGCAACTGGTGCTCTTTCTTGCTCATT
Organism: Birgus latro; assembly: GCA_018397915.1. Lineage (NCBI taxonomy): Eukaryota > Metazoa > Arthropoda > Malacostraca > Decapoda > Coenobitidae > Birgus > Birgus latro. The sequence goes on along the minus strand of JAGKTI010029012.1, from coordinate 7,919 downwards.
TCGGTAATGTAGAACTGATGACTAAAGTAGTTTGTTTTGGGTAGAACTGTCCTGTTCGAGGTTTAGGTTAGGTTAATTGGTATCAGGGTTGGTTGGGCCTATAACTGCTTGTCACTCGCTTACTTCGGGGGTAGGGATCACCTCAAAACCCAGTCATCTCCCACAGAAATGAAGGTAGCAGATTAACTGTAAAGTCGAATATGGGCTGAAAGAAAACAAGGACTTTGAAAAAAAAAAAACTTTTCCTCATCCATAGGACTACTCACAGCAGAAAATAACTTCCTTCGGTTTAACTTGGCCCAGATTTTCGCCCTTTGAATATTTAAACTTATTGCAGAAAAATATTCAAAATTGTTCCCGGAAATTAAACTCTGCATTTGAAGAGATGAAGTTTGGCATTGTTTTAGCCAATAGGGGTGAATTTCTATAGTTACATCACCTGTACAAACTTTTTATGCCACTTCCATCAGAATTCAATAATTATGGAGATATCTTTTAATCTAGCCAGTCTGCAACAAAAACGACTCCCTTTCTGCCTGACAACTCTAGTTTCAGGAAAGCAACTTAGTAACATGAGTTTTCTCGTTAATGCTTTTTTTTTTTTTTTAACAACCAAGGAAATGTTATAGTTTTTTATACTTGTGATTTATTTGCTCGGGGTCTAGGTTAAGTGGGATAGAAGTAAGTCAGTGCCTTGAATGGCTCAATTTACTCGTTTCTGGGAGGGATGATTCCCGAAAAAATTGTCATTTCCGACAAATTAAGGTAACAATCGAACGATTCACAAAACTCGAAAAAAAAAAAAAAAAAAACAAAAACGAGAAAGGGCAAAAAATAAAAAATTACTTAATATTTTAATACAAGCTGGAGAAAAAGGAAAATAGCGTAGTTTAAAAAAAAAAAAAAAAGTAAAATCATCACAAAGGAAATTACCGCCCATATATACAGTTGCTACACCTTCTGCGGCTCTTGGAACACAATTTCAGCGAAAGAGTCAAGCAGCGTAAGTGGAATCGTAGAGAGCTCACACATTTCAAGAACAAAACTAAAGGCGGATTTTTCCTGCCCGTCTTCTCATCACCTCGTACCCGCCACCCCAGCGCCATCTACAGGGTCGTTCTTTAAGTTGCATTTGAGGCTTCGGACCACCTTTTCCTTGCCGACTGATTTTCCGTATTACATCCTTAATGATCTCTTGCATGATAGTTATACCGTATCGTTATGATATCGACGTGATTTGCATATTACAACGTACAGGAGGATACTGAGGTCAAATGCGCACAATAAAGCGGTAAGGAAAGTGTGTTACGAATCCCTCAAAATCATCGGTCGTACTGTAAACAGCACTTGAAGCTTCGTAACACATTTTGTTTAGAAATTTATTTTGAATACTGCCCCTTAAGCACACTCGTCCGTTATTCACGTAGCTTCAGTACCGATATAATGTGCACTAACGTATAATGCGCCGAGTAAACCCATTAGGACGCGATGATGGGAAATCCCGAAAACCACTAATAGTACGAGTTCTGCACTTTCGACAGTGAAGCAGTGTGGACCACGATAAGCTTCTTTTATTAGCATCAGCAACTCTATACGCGATTATAGGAAAGCTCTGAAAGGACCTTTAATCTTAGCTGGAACCTCAGCGTTTGATAGTGTTGTCTAACGTATGTAGGTGGCGTTGGCGACGAAGCTTGTCGTCTGACGTAAACGAAGTACACGATTGAGAAATAGACGCACAGATTATTATACTAAAGGACACTCACCTCATCAGACACACGGACACACAGACACACACTTATACAGTACACCTGCTAACACTTACATACACACACACACGCACACGCACACACGCCGATCAAAACAATACGCCACTCTCACTTCACGAGCATAGGTTTAGAAAGGGATACTGTAGAAGAGGTGTAATTTGTTCGATTAAAAAAAATAAATAGATAAATATTTTGCACTCCTTCCCAGCATCCGATTCTCTCCAGTTCTAGTCCTTTGTTATCGTTTCTCTCGCTCTGTTTTTCTGCTGTTGGATCCACTTGTGATCTGTTCTGCTGTTCTTTCACTGTTCCGGCGTTGGGGTGTGGTGTGTAGGCTATAATGTGCGATAAACAATAAAAGTCTCTATCCCTCCCTGTTCATTTCGCAGCCTAGTCATGTATCATTCACACTGCTCTCAAACTATTACACTTACGGTTCCACACTTGTCAACTTGCATCCGACTTACGGTATATTTCTTTCTTCACCCCTCTGTCATCCTGCACCTCATTCTTACACCATGATGGGGACGAAACAAGGCCGTTTTATGCTTCATTTCCCGAGTATTCGTCTGCGCCGATCCTCCTTTTATATACTCACTCGCATTTCCTCCCTACCTCAGTCTCCCCCAACCCTCCTTCATTTTTCGCATTTCATTTCCCTCTTGTACACGTCCTGCCTCACTTACATATTCTCCCCCAACCTCATGTTTTTATCTTTTATCATGGTGTATATGACATTCAAACCATGAGTCAAGAATAATTTTGCTGGTTTTTACTCTTAGACCAATAGTGAGATCAAAACACAAATTATTTCGTTCAGAAAGATGTGAGATATTCCCACAGCTGCATAAGATTTCTCAATACTATGAGACAATCTTCAGAACGGTAGGGAGTTCCCTGACGATTCTTCTTCGGTTATATAATTATGCATATTAAATCAATCTTTTTTCTGCATTATTAATGCAGTGTAGGCAGTTATTAATGAGACACAAGCCATTCAGTGTAAACACCAATTGAATTAAAGACTGCCAACATTCCCAAGGATATAAATATTCTCCACACAGCTACAGTACCCTGACATAATAATTCTGTGCAAATTGTTATGTTTATGAATGACCATAATGACCATACAAAAACATCAGTGTCCCAAAATTTGTGTGCTTATACGGCTTGACCTTTGACGCCATAAAACTCTTTGAAAATACTAAATAACAAAAATGAAAAAGGTGTCTAGAGTATTTGTCCAAAAAACAACTGTACGAAGTCTGAAGCAAATGGCGAACAAATGAAGGAATGACACCACGCTGAAAAATGACTGGAAGAAAGAAAAGGAGAAGAGAAAAAGAAGCTGAGCAAATACAGTAGATTTCCAACATCGTGTGGAAGCCTAAATATATGCAACCGGCAAAACAACAGTCTTGAGCCGTGTTGCTGCGATGCAAGTAGACGGAAGCGTGAAATCTGCTACTTAGAGTTTCAAAGCCTGTTTCAGTTATAGATATCTTCTTAATCGCTTATTTTATATAAACAATAATAACACGATGCTGGTACCAAATAATTTACTAATGTAATATACCAAAGGAAATCAAGGCGGAAAATGCTGAATATTGTTAAATGTGCTGTGAAAAAAGATATCATTGTACTATTTCCAAAAGAGTGATGGCTGAATCCTGTGGTTGTAGTTGTGTGATATATCAGTGAAATGGACGTGTATCCCTGAAATGTGGGGTGTAAAGTGTACCCATGAAGTGTTGCTGGAAAGTTTGTTCTTGGAGGTCGTCAGTAAAGCACAGCAAAGAGCATTAGGGAAGTGTCCTCCAGGAGTATAGATGCAATGTGTGGCAGAAAAGCGTCTCCCAGGACTGTGGTAGTAAACTGTGGGTCTAAGCAACTGAGGCATGTACCTCCCAGTACCCTGGTTGTAAAGTGTGGTGTAAAACGCGTCTCAGGGATGCGGATGTCAAACGCAGGGATTGAGACGTGACCTCTTTAGCTTCCCTCCCTCCCCTCCCCTGTGCTCCCCTTCGGTTCCCCCTTCTCCTCCGGTGTCTCTTCTCCATGTGTACCCTATCCTGTTCCCCTCTCTCTCTTTTCCCCCTGCACTCCTTCCCCCTTTAGCTCCCCTTCTCCTTCGGCAGAGGGGAGAGGGGAGGGGTTAATGACAACGAGTGGTGAGAAGAATACAAACCATCCGTTCCTTTGTCACCAGGGTGAGGACGGGCACGCATACGGAACATGAAGGTGGTGTAAGGAACATGATGATGCACTACCAGAACCTGTTTACACTTTCTTACTGCCATGGCCATACGATTGTATTACCTTTACGGGAAATTTTTCGAACTGCAGGGTTTATAATTAGCCTGAATTAACCCTACCATCCCCTGAGGTCCATCCGAAATCAAATATAATTACCAAAAGTTGAATAGAACAAAACAGAAACGAGTTCTCGGGTTTAAAGTGTCAACGAGACATTGTAGTACCATTACAGAAACATGGTGCGTTGATACAGAGGTGCACTGACAGATAAACACGGTGCATCGATATGGAAAGACGCTGCACTGATACAGAAACACGGTACACTGATACAGAAACACGGTACACTGATACAGAAACACGGTACACTGATACAGAAACACGGTGCAAGATACAGAAACACGGTGTAGTGATAAAAATACACAGTGCGTTCATACAAAAACACGGTGCACTGATACAGAAACACTGTGCATTGATTTTAAAAAAAACACGGTACACTGACAGAGAAACACGGTACTCTGCTATAGAAACATGGTGCAGTATGAACCACGGCACATTGATAAACACGGTGCACTGATACAGAAACACGGAGCACTGATACAAAAAGCATGAGGTACACAATACTCCGCTCAGCATATAATTTTGAGTCAATAAATATAACAGATGACATTAGCCGTCCTACAAAGGACTATGATAGCCGGCCAGATCCCGGCTACCAGACCCAGATCGGAATGAAGCAACTGGCCATGGAGGTTGTCCGACTTGCGGCAAAACAAAGTGTATAAGTTCATCCACCTGAAAGAACTGGCAAAATCAAAGAACTGTGACAGGGTGAAAGCTTACATGGTTAAAAGAAAAGTGTGTCAATAATGTCTGGGAAAACAGACTGATTTGGCAGTCTCTTACACCAGATTCCAATGCAATCCAGAATCAGTGAATGATGTTTTGGGTGATGTTTGGCCACTTCAGAACGGACGTACAAACCCTAAGCAGCAATAGGAAGAAACAGACAGTATTAAAATATGGTATATATGTATTTAACGTGGAAGAGTCTCTACGAAGCAAGTGAAGTAAAATCCATCCTCGTTTTTGCTGACCATAAAAAAAATATTTTGCATTTCTCATGAGCTTGGAAATGGTAGTCACTTTTGTTTGAGTGTTATACGGTATCTTCAGATAAGATGACACATGAGTATTCTAACTGGCTGTTCCTATCATGCCATACATCATTCTTATATCTTTTTAACCTGTCAACCCCTCCAGTCAGAGGAAACAGTTTCTTTACGATATTATTGTCATTCTTCAGACGATTTCACACAGCTTCAAAGAGACCTTTTGGACTGGGGAGATTAGATATGACTTATTAACTCCTTCCATACGACAGTTGAATGAAATCGCTAAGTATAAATTGGAAGAGACGCCATCGTACTGAAGAGGCTAACTCATTCCGCGTGGGCTCGTACCCGTCCAGTCCAACCTATCTCTCATGTTTCGTTCCTCTTTTACTCGCCGTAGATTTCCATCTGGTCGTCATCCTCCCCTCAATTCACCCTCTGTTTGCTCTGCCTTTTTCGCTTCCCTCACTCATATTCATTTCCCTAGCTTCCACTCTTTCCCTCGTTCTGTTTCACTTTCACGCTCCTCACTCTCCCTTCCTCTCGTCACTTCCTGCATTTCCCTGTACTCTCAATCTGCATCACTATCCCTCACTCTTATCATTCTTCCAAACAATTCTTTTTTCCCCACTTACTCCCCCCTCCCTTTCTTTCACTGTTTTCTCTCACTCTCTCACATTCTTCCCTCAATTTACCTCGCTTTCTGCTCCCCCCCCACACTTTCCCCAAATCTCCCTCACACCTTCTTTCCGTTCCCCCCCCCTTCTTCTCTCCTTTCTGCTGTCTCGGCACTACACACTACCTTCCTCATTCTCCATCATCCTTCCCCCCCCCAACACTCTTTTTATTGTCTCAAATCCTTCCTCTCTGGTCTCACTCTGTCATTCCCTTTACTTCTCCCTTCACTTTCCCTGACTCCCTCTCACTTTTTCACTTTCCTCACCCCTTTCACTCCCTTGCTGCCACTCTCCTCAACTCTCCTCTTACTCCACTTTCCATTGCTCTTCCTCACTCTTCTGATTCTCCTCACCCCTTCCTTCCACTTTCCTTCATTCTCCCCAGCCCCCCTTACACTCCAACAACTGTCAGAACCCCTCATTCTGATCACTCATTCCTTCACTTACTCATACTATCCCACTTTAGTCATTCTCCTTCACTTTCATCACTCATTTTATCCTCTCGGAGTCTCCCCATACCCTTTCTCACTCTTCTCCTCTCTCCCTGAATCCCATCACTCTTTATCACTCTTCTCGCTATCCTCACACATTTCGTTCTCCCAGACTCTCACACACTCATCCTCTCTCTCCCCAGTCCCCTCACTCACTCTTCTTACGCATCTCATCCTCTGAAACTCTTCCTCACTCTTCCTCACTCTCTTCCTAACTCTCCCCATATCCTTTCCTTCACTCTTTTCACTCATCCTCTGAAACTCTCCTCACTCCTCCTCACTCTCCTCCTAACTCTCTCCAGCTGCCCTCACTCATCCCTCACTTCAACCCCTCAGCCAGCCCCCCAAGGTCTCCAGATGTGACTACTATAAAAGTGGCCAGAACTCAATTTCGGATTCCAACTTGGCCCGCCTCCCCTCAGAAATGCTGCGTCCATGTTATGAAGGGTGAGGGGGCGTGGGAGTGGAGGAGGAGGATGAGAAGAGATGTGGAGAGAAGAGGGAGATGGAGTGGAGGAAGATAGCGAGGAGGAATGAGTAGAATGATGGAAATTTGCAGTGATGATGAAATTCGTGGGAAAATGAAGACTAGATGAAATTGAGGAAAATTAAAATAGTATAGATAGGTAAAGAGATGGATCGATAGATAGACAGATATTGATAAATAGATAGATTTATAGACAGACGCAGAGATAAATAGTAAGATAGACAGAAACATATAAACAAGTACAGATAAATAAGTAGATAGATAGAAAATAGACAGATGGACAGCTTGAGAAAGAGGTAAGAAGTAACTTGAGGTATTAACAGGGAGACAGAGACAGAGACAGAGAGGAAGGACGAGAGAAAGAAAGAGAGAGAGGTGGGGGGAGGAGTGGAGAGGAGAGTAAAGGAGAAGAGAAGAGAAGCGAGATAAGAGGGAAGCCCCCCCGTTTAGGAAAGACGGATAGGAGCCCATCTTTTGAGGACATCAGCAAATTACAAATATTTTCCCGGCAAAGTTAAGAATACCACTCAGAAACCATTTTGATTCACACCCACCTTTACTATCTGTGGGGAAATGTGCACTCGTCTCATCATCTGTCCTCTCGGTGTTCCTCACTTCAAATTTCTCATGTCAATCGCAATTCATCATTAACCTTCAGTGCAATCCTAAGGTAAAATTGAGGAGATACCTTTAGTTGCCTTGTTTTGAAAGACCACATGAAACGAATAGAGGAAGAGGTGGAGGTGGGAGGTGTTGTTATCTCTGATTTTATGTTAGTCTTGGTGGTGGTGGTGGTGGAGGTTTCGTTGTTACTGTAGTTGGTGGTGGTGGTGGTGGTGGTGGTGGTGGTGGTGGTGCTGTTGTGGCCCCGGGCTCATCTGAAGAGAAATGTTAGTGGCCTTAAAATTTAAAAGAAAAATTACTTCTCCTCCAACAATAGCAGGGTAACTAAATCTCAACATCACAAAATTCCTTACAAAAAGTCTGAAGATAGCAAAGGAATTAGACGAAATAGTTGATAATCTGCCGAGTGGATTGCCTCTGAGGAGTCTCATTATACCTCGTTAATCCGATGACGTAGGTTATGGCCATAGTCTCGTTACTAAAAGAGCATTGAATTCATCTCT
>JAGKTI010029011.1:0-12774 GCA_018397915.1 Birgus latro | reverse complement strand
ACACACACACACACACACACACACACACACACACACACACATATAAATTTTCTGAAACACATACAGTATATACGAATATATAAGTACCTGCCTTCACACACACACACACACACACACACACACAGAGAGATACAGTCACTGACAAACACACAATCATACATAAATTTTCTGATATACTCACACATACAGTATACTGTATACACATACATACGTACCTGCCCCCTCCCTCACACACACACACACACACACATTCCAGACACACAAACAGATAGACGCACAGCGAGTACAAACTGCAGCCTTGCTTACTCCACCCTAACCACACCTCTAATACTATACAGGAGCAGTGTGGGAGGAGAACGAGCTGACGATGGAAAACTTCTTGCGGATAAAGTTCGAGACGACAAGAACCGGGTACAATGTTCATACACTGTTTTTAACCTAAGCTGTGTATGATACTGACTGTTTATATTTTGTCTTCAATCATGCAGCTGCTAAGCTAAACATGTTACTGTCAAAACTACAGTAAATATTAATCACTTCAGTGCGGTGACATCTACTAAACTCGGTTGTTTTGTTGTTACTGATGTTAATCGATTTCATTGCACTTAGGAAAGTCCCAACTAATGAGAGTTAGTGAAGGTTGTTTTTAATACTACCAGCTTGAAAAAGACGAATCGAAGAGACCAGAGGAAAAAAGTCGTCGTCACAGCGAATGGGTATAAATTTTAAAAATGTGGCTTTCGACAAAAATGAAATACTATGAAGGCTGGTTTATGGTGCAGATGGTTAACCCTTTCAGTGACATGCAGCTTTCTGTTTCATCCCAACCCACTGCAGGTGATGTTATTCAGTTTACAAGAGATCTCTCATGTTGAAAAGGATAGTGGCGGATACATTTAACCCCTCAAGTTCGAAAAGAGTCTGCAAACCTGGATTAAATTTGTCTGAAATGAGGAAGAATAAACTAGAAACAGACGTCACCACACCAGTAGTAGCAGGTATTGTATTCACAGGTTTATCTGAAACGTGAACCCCGTGGACTGCAGGTTGAAGTGTGCCTCCTCCTGCAGTCCACCACCATCCATCCGGGGACTGGATAAGGAAGTGAGAGACATTTGTATAAATGGGCAGTGGAGTCGCTTTGTTATATCTGTGCCGCCACATGAAGGCGTCCCCCCTTCATCACCTGTCACCACACTGAAGTAGTTAATCGATACAGAGACTAGATGATTGAAAAAAAAAAAAAAAGCTATGGTAACTGCTGTATACTCGATGATCGTAAGAAAAAAAAATCCATTCTGACCCGTTCCTCCAGCTTCGCGATGTTTGTGAACGACACCTCGACGGCGTTGCAGGTGACGGTGCGGGGCGATAACTGGCACCGGAGCAAACAGTGTTTCTTCGGTGTGGGTCATGTCGGCGAGTGGATCAGTCTGGCCGTCAAGGTAAAATCAGCTATAGCTCTTACATCTTAACCTGACCCAGATATTCGTCCTCTTGTGGTTTGTTTCGGCTTCACATCCTTCTATAGGACCTATTCGTAACTAGCATCATAGTCTAGTGTTAATCTGTTGTTACACCTTGGCATTCAAAACTAAGAGATGGGAATTTTAGGCCAGGTTAAAGTAATGAGTTAGGTCAGTCCCTTCCAATACGACCCGCAACAGTCATGGGTACAGCCAGGTCCCCAGTCTATTCCCAAAACAATCATCCAGGTCCCTAACACAATTCACGATGAGGAAAGTATAAGTCCCAGCTAAAATACGGCATTTATGACCAAAATACATTTCAGGTTGAGGGAAGTATAAGTCCAAGTTTTCACATATAATGCGAAACCCAGGTCCCTTATCCTCGTACATTCCAGCATGAGTGGGTGTAGAATCAGTTTTAATTTTCCCCTAGAATACGGCTCGCAATAATCTTATGTTACATCCACGTCCTTAATTCCCTCCTGCATGGAGAAACTATAGAACAAGTCCCAGTGTTCCCCTAGAATACGTGTCGGGGAGGCATATACAGTATAGAATAAGTCCTAATCTTCACGCTAGAATATGACCCGCAGCAGTGTACGTTATATCCTGGTTCCCAATCCCTTACAGCGCGGGGGCAGCATAGAGGAGTCCAGCTTCGGAAGGGAGGACTGGTCTCTCAGCTGTTCGCGTCTGGTAGTGCCGGAGTCCACCACCGTGATGCTCTTGTCCAGCGGAGGCCCGGGCAGCATCAGGGTCAAGACGCAGAACTCGACACTTATTCCAGGTGCGTGGGTGACTAGGTTGTTGTTGTTATTGTTCTTGTTGCTCAAAATTCATCTGGACGTGAACAGTGGAGTGCAGGAAACAGGCCACTCCAATTGGGCCCAATCAGAGATCTTTTATTGAGGTTATGTTGAAGGAATGTCCATGCTGCAAAGGAGAGGTGTGATGTGGACGGCCTTGCCGTTGCAGTGAGGCGAGTAACTGCTTAGTGGACTGTTTTTGAGCTGTATTTTTGTTGGTGGGTGGGTAAACAGTTAAAAAGCAATGCCCTCAACAACACACCAACACACACACACACACACACACACACACACACACACACACACACAAACTAGCAGCATCGGAGTCAAAACGTAGCCTCCACATTCGTTCCAAGTGGATAAATAAAGAGTCAAAATTAAAAGCCCTCTAAAATATCAACAAAAACACAAAGGAACAAAATTAGGATCAAAACACATATCCATACTTAATCCGAGCGTGGACAGTCGGCATCAAACGTCTTGTCGCTTCACCTCACCTGATTCTCTCTCTCTCTCTCTCTCTCTCTCTTCACGGACTTTGAAATTCATTGTGGTGGACCTGCAGCAAACGTCGCTTATGACATCAATCTGATGTCATATGAAGTCGTCAGTGCTGGCTACTAGAGACTGACCACATTGATCTGCAAACTGTATGGAGAGATGAACCCCATGTAATACTTGCTTATGGCCGGGGAAGCTAGTATTTTATTTCAGCTACCGTTGTTGTTGTTGTTTTGCCGAGGGTAAGACTTTGGAGCCTGAGCCTGTTAAGGGCCGTCTGGAATATTAACAAAACACCGTCAAAATAATAACATTAGAGTCAGAACACAACATTCCGCATGCTTTCGAGGAGTATGGGTAGCAAAGTGATGTTTAACCACTTAACCTTATCCTGCTCGTGGTCAGTGGTATTTTATTTTATTCCAACTGTGCAAACGCTTTTATTCAGCTACGTGTCGCAGCAGGCCCGAGTTAACACTTCCATTGTTAATCCTGACATGGTTTGGACAGTTTTGTATTGTTTTCCTGCTAACGTCATTTTTCAGCTGACAGTGAGTTACTGTTTGTGTAACAGTGCTCCTGGACAGTCAGAAAAGAAATTTTGGTTTACCAATGGAAGTGTCATATACGTGAATTAGTGACCCGTCACAGAATGGAACCTAACAAATTCTCACTGCACTGTGTGACATAAAAACTGATATTAGTTTATAGTCAGGAAAGATAAAAAGATGTAAACGCTATTAAGAAATGATGGCTTTGCTTAAAAAGACAAAATGAACACTGCTGTTATACAGGTACTGTGTTATTGCTGATGCGCTGATGACTGCTTAGAGCTGTGCCTCAGCAGGATATCTTTTAGTGTGTTTACTGTACTACAGCTTCTTACCTTCCTTTGAAAAATAACTTAGTACCAATATTCACTCTCCGAAAAACGGATATACCCGGTATTTGTATAACACGCCCTACAAAACATGGCCTGTTATGTAAAATATCAAAATACCATATTTCCGCCTAGTGTTCTTGCTGTTCAACATTAATTTAATCTTCAGCACTGCGTTTATTTATCTCCACGTCTTTTATTTCAGGATCTGCACTTGAATACTTGCTGCCCTTTTCGCGCCTCAATGTCAACACGTCCGGATGGCGAGTGATAACCAAACTGGACAGCGAGGACATAGCGATAACCCTGGCAGTGACGGCGAAGAACTGGATGCGAATCAAGCAGTGCAACTTTGGAGGGGAGGAGGTGCAAGAGTGGCAGACACTGGAGATCATGAAGGTAACTCACAGGTGAATGTTCTGTAACGGCCGGCTTGCACAAGGCTGAGACTGGCGGGCTGCACTGCTCTATGCTCTCTAGCCGTGCTTTGCCAGTCCTGAAGGGCAATATGCAGGACTGGCAGACACTGCAGATCATGAAGGTAACTCACAGGCGGATGAACACAACACATTAAAGCCAGTTCTCATATCTGAAGGTAACTTACTGAAGGATGAAACACTGTACATTCAGGCGTGTTCTGATTTGAAGGTAACTCACAGAAGGATTAAACGCTATGAATTCAGAAGTGTTTGAAGGTAACTGATAGGTGGGTGAGATGCTGTACATTTAGAAGTATTCTTTTCTGAAAGTAAATCGCAGGTAAAAAGGAGTCCAAAGCAGAGAAAAACAGCAACAGCCCTGTCAGTCCTTTTGAGGTTATTGTTTCAAGGTAGGCTGAAAGATAACTAGTCTGTGAGATGAAGAAGACAAGGCTGGAAAAGCAGGAGGGCTCCCCCACCCTCCAAACCTCCCAGACGAAGTCGGCACAAAGAGAGAGAGAGAGAGAGAGAGAGAGAGAGAGAGAGAGAGAGAGAGAATTACCACCATGATGAAAGAGAAAAAACTGTCATGGAAATTTCACTGGATAGGACGGATACAAATTATATTCTACATTGGCAATCTGTAAGAGATAAGTGCCATAAACTGATTAGTAATGGTGTGCTGTTGCTGTATCCTCCGTGACCAGGATGAGAAGAAAAAACAGATGGTCAGGTTTCTTTGTTACGCTATGAATGGGGTTAGCTGATAAATTAGACGCTAGATACTTATCCAAGTGACTCAGCAATGTTTTTACCGTTTCACAGTCTAGTATAGTTCTCGGAAATTTGTTCCACATGTTTACAACGTTGTTAAATAAAAAATGTTCTGCTTCTTTTGACTGGAAACTTTTGCCAAAAATCTTATAGACATTACGTCTAGTGTAATTCGATCGGTCTATTGTAAATTGACATTTTATCACATAATTTTTTTTTTTTTAATCATGCATATTTGAGTCAGATTCCCTCGCAATCTGCACTTTGACAAGTTAAATGGCTTTCCTCTTTTAAACGTTCCTTGTGTGGTTTTTTCCTCAAAAGGAAGGAGCATATTTGTCACCCTGTTGATTCAGGTGTGGTCTTATTTGAAAGTAACTTAAAGTCGGACGATTTGCTTCATATTCTGGTGTGTTCTTATCTCAAGATTAACCCTTTTGCCTTATACGGCTAGATGAACTCCTTGACTCGAGTGTCATGTTCCACTGATGTATTCCTCGTTACCTTCCTGCGATTTCATCCATCTTCGGAGAGTCCTTTCTGTGCAGAAAGGGTCAGTACAGTATTTGATCTGACTCTCACCCCTCATTTGAAGTCTCACCTACACTGAATAAAACCGTCTGGAGATAAGAATGATGTACGGAAAAGCTATTCTATTCAGTCTATCACAAGGTAATTTTCTTTAGCCGAGGGGAATTCTACCAGTCAGAAGGTTGAAAGACATGTGAATTAACCACTGGACTCCTAAAATTCCTTCAGCTAAATAAAGTAGTCTGGATTTAGCCTGAATAGAAGGGGCAATTAGAAAGTGGAACATCTGCACCCACCAATAGGCTTACGGTCAAAAGCACATGCCTTCGCCCCAAGACCTCAACCTTCGATCCATTGCTATCAAAACTGAATTACTTTATTATTGCCTGACCCTTAACACTTCCATCAAGTTTGATCCAAATGAAATCAGAACTGTTTCAGGTGATCCTGTCCTGTGATTCTGATTCTTTTGCGCTTCCACAAACCTTGACCTGTGAGTAATTGTTCTCAAATCAAATTCCACAACTCATGCCTAACTTTCAAGCTTTAGACAGAGAGTGGTTTACATAGGATTAAACCTGTTCAAATAAACCATGCCATGTGTCCTTTACCTTCCCTCTGCTGTTTTCAAAAACAGTAGGTCAGTCGCTTGGTTGGTCCTCAACCTTCCTACGAAGTTTCGTCCAGATCAGATAAAAACTGAGTTATTTTGTTCACACGCACACGAACGAGTCCAACTTTGACATTGTTTTGTGACCTTGACCGTCGACTGATAGTTCTAAATATCGAGTTTCCTCGTTCTTGCGTTACCCTCAACAGTTCCACCAAGTTTGGTCTGAATCGAACAAAAACAGTTCAAGTTGAAATTGGTGGGTAAAACTTTGACCAAGCATTTGACCTTGACTTCTGACCTATTGTTCTGAAAAACAGCAGCTACTCCCTTGACTGTTTCTCTACCCACTCACTCAACTTGGAAAACACACACACACACACACACACACACACACACACACACACACACACATCGAACAAAACATAACACCCGCTCTCGCTTTGTGCGTGCAAGTATAAAAATGTTCAAGTGTGACCATAGCCACAATCTGGCTATGTATAACAGTGGTAATTGCACTCATATCTGCATATACTGTACTGGGCGTCGAGTCCCACTATGTTATGTCGTAATACTATGAATGTATTGTAGATTCGATCTGCACAAATAATGGAGCTACAGAACTTTTTACAGTTTGTACAGTACGCTTAATCTTTTTCTGTATGATGGTGTAATATGTATATTGTTTCTGCATCTCCATACAGTTTTATTAAATTCTTAAGGTTCATTTTAAACTAAAGGATTCAGATACAACCTTCAGCAACCCGTTAACTACTAGCGGTTCTTCATAAACTTAAATAAAATTGTTTGGCGGTAGAAAGAATAGATTAAAACTCATCGTAGTCACGAGTTCACTACTGGGCATTATGTGTTCAATTCAGCACTTAATTTCTGGGCTAATGGCGTGCTAAGTAAGCCATCATAACCTGGACTTTCCACTGAAAATCAAAGATAGCGAATTCTTTCAAGGAATATGGATTATTTTACACAATTTCATAACAGTACCAGCCGAGGAGAGGTGGAGGATGGAGTAGTTCATCCCTAGCCTCACCTTCCAATGATATGCCCGTATCTCTCAGGGACTGTTCATCGTTACCAACAGCAGCTTGAAACAGTCCACCGCAGAACGAAGACCTCTCTTATCTTGCTCCACTCTGATGCATTAGATATAAACCTGTACCGTCATATCCCAACAGTTATATGCATTTCGTCTTTTCCTTCTTATTCCCTGTCTGCATCCTCCTTTCATTTCATCTTTTGAGCTGCCATTCATATCCCTGACTGTCTATTTGTTGTCTGTTTCTTTACACAGCCCAGGGAAACACAACTCGTCTAATCTATACTCCTGATGGCATTCTTACGATTTCTCTGGCAAATGGCATACCTCAAATCATATCACTCAGCAACCTCCACCACCCAGCACTGCACCTCTTGTTCACCCACCTCTTACAGCCAGCAGACGGTTTCTATAACACCCTTTATACTTTTATCAGAGAGCAAAAATTAACTTGTAAGCACGAAGGAAGAAACAGACTTATAAACTGCTCTTTGTTTCAGAGAGGACATGAACTAGAGGAGTCAAGTTTCGGGAAACTGGGGTGGTCAAGGAAATGTTTCCACCTGGACATTCCTGAATCCAGCACGACGATGTACCTGTTCAATGCTGGACCAGGGAAGATTAAGTACAGGGTGGAGAAGGCAACAGGTAGGGGAATAAAAACAAATAGTACACAGTCCATTGTCTAGAATTAATCAGCGTTGTCATTCATATTTCATTCTTCCAGTCACCAGGTTAAGATTATTTTCAAAACTGAAGGGGTTAGCTGAGGCCTTCACTGCGAACGGGGTAGAATGTCCCATCAAGTAAGAGGAAAATACAAATATTACAAAGCCCAAATTTCTAGGATTAACCGATGACGTAATCTATTTATTAATCTTCCTACCCCTAGATCATTTTGATTAACTTATAGCAGACCTTTAGTAGTAAATGGATAACTTCTAATTCCTCCACTTCTTAATATCTATCTGTAGGTGAATTAAACTATCATAGTGTAGCAAGAAAACCTGGGAACGATTTATCAAGACACTGAGCAAGCATAAGAAACTTTTAACATACACATTTCCTTACACTGATAAAGTAATCACAACCTTCAACAGAATTATCACAACAGTCAGCAGATTACGTCTCCCCAGTGGCAATACCAAAACTTCAATCCCAACTTCTCTTCTCAAGCAAAACAACTCAAGGAGAGAAACAATTTAAGGAGAAAACCTCATCCACCCCAGCAGAATTGGAAACCTTGTACAACGTAAACAAAACACACACACACACACACACACACACACACACACACACACAGTGGAGTGATCAAAGCACAGAAGCAAGAAAACTGCAAATTCCGTGAAAACACTTAAACAAAGAACAAACAACACCAAATACAAAAACAAAACTAAAGGCTGACCCTCAGCAACTCATGATGCCCTCCTAAACAGCAAAAGAACTATCCATAGCAAGAAGGAAGAAACAAACAACCTAATAAACAATTATGCATCAATAAGCTACAATAACAAGAATACCTCCTCTATAAATAAATTAATGAAAAAAATAAAAGTAAACAAACGCATACATTCACCTATCTCTCTCTCTCTCTCTCTCACACACACACACACACACACCACCCGCTCTTGCTTGGCGAGTGGCGAGTGTGAAAATCAATGCATTCGTTCTAGGAAACTAAAGCACTTGTGGCGAGAATTTTTCAGCCATACAAAGGAACATCAGACCATCACGAAGTGCCAAGAGAACTAAAACGTTCCATCCAGTGACGTAGGCGTAATTTTATTCTTGCTATCTCTAGACGATTTTATTCAGCTTATTAGAACATTATGGTAGTTATTGCGTGAATGAAGGCTGTATCTAACCCATCCAGTTTGAAAAATCCCTCATGAGATTAATAAAAACGTCTGAAGGTAATAAGAATATAAAGAAAAACGTCATTGGAGTGAAGCAGAAAAATTAAACGCCAGGAGAACGAAAGTGTACCGACGCGCAGCTGGTGGGAGACAGAAGAGAGAAGACGAAGGATTTGATGGGGGAAGAAAGGAAGATTGAGAAGGAGGTGCAGGGATAGTGGAGGAGCTGATGGAAGAGGGAGGAAAGACTGAGTAGGAAGGGAGGGATGAGTATTTTATGGACAGGGGGTGAGCAAGAAGTGAAAGGAAAAAAGTAGAGGAGTTGATGGAGGAGGGAGAAAACTGAACTGGGGTTTCAGCAGTTACGGAATGGATATACTAACTATTGCACCATCGGTACCTCCTAGGTAACGAGACTCTACGAACCAGTGCAGTGAGCGCCCCCACCCCTGCCCCCACGGACACTCCCCAGAAGGCCGCTGTTGCACTCATGGCCCTGCTTGTCGCCTGCTGCATCTTCCTGCTTCTATTCAGCTTGGTTGCCTTCGTGTGCTGGAGGTACAAGAAGAAGAAGAAGCAGATGGCGTCGGTGCAAGCAGGTGAGAGATGAATTTTTACCCTCTTGTGGAAGGGAAAACTGGTATTCTTTTCCAGCTTATGTCAGATGACTCTGTACAGCTGAGAAGGAGTGGCCTATATTAACCTTCTCAGAGTCGGGAAACTTCTACTGATTTGGTCCAGTAGTGAGTCACCTGTAATACGTTCATGGTCGGGACAACTTTAGTATTCTTTCTTAGAAAAGGCCAGATTATTTTGTTCAGCTGAGTGAGTCATAGTAGGTTGAGAGTGTCAGTTCTGCTACCCTTACGCTCCTCATGGTCAGGAAAACTCGGATATTCTATTCTAGCTACTGTCAGATGAAAGCGAGTCATAGATGCCTTACTACTAATATTGGTGCTTTTAACCCACTCATGGTCGGGGCAGCTTCTAGCACTATTTCAGCTAAAGCCGGAAGATTTTATTTAGCAGTGTCGTATCCCGAGTGTGTTTAGTGATGCTGTTGCCCCATGTAAATGTAAATCAGATGTAAAAGTCTTTTATTAAGACCTGGACATCATTTTCGAGGCGGGAGGAGAACCGACAACAGGAACAGCTGGAAATCCCGTCCCACTAGCCAACATGGGTGGTAACTGGCCACTTGCTCGTTCTGGGCTACCAGGATGTGCAAAGTATCGACAGTGATAATTTCGTAGTATCAGCAAAAACTGGGTTTAAAACAGAAAAATATCGCGTGAAACTAGCTTTAACAAACTATCAAGTCCTCGCTGAACAATGTTATACTTCGATTCAGGCGTACGCAAGGAAGCTGCTTATTATTTTCATTTACGGCTAAACTGAAACACAACACTGTTCAGCAGGTACTGTACTTGATATTATGCCAAAGCTATTTTTACACGATATTCGTTTAAAGGTATATAAAACGCGATTTGCATTAACATGAAGAAAATTATCAATGTCAATATTTTGAACTCCCTTCTAGCCCAAAACTTGCAAGTGGTCAATTACGGACAATCCCAGGCTTAGGTTATGCATGCATGAGATTGCTTAGTCGTCGCACATGCAATTAATAAATACCGCAGAATCAAACTACAGTGAATTTTAGCGTTAAAATCATGAAAAACACAGCCATTTGCATAATCGTTAACTATACTGGACAACTGTTTTTCGTGAAAATTGGTTAGAAAAATTTACAAATGCGGCTTCCAGGACATCGGCTACTGATTGATTTCCTTGCTGATTTTTTTTTTTTTTTTTTTTTGGGGGGGTGGGGTGGGGTTGGGGGATGGGTGCGTGTTACCGATAATGAGAGGAAGCCAACACGCTCACGTACAGTCGCCTCCACTTCTATGTACAAAAACGCTGGTGTGTTTATAGAGTCTTATGTGGCACCAGTGTCCTTACGTCCCATGTCTACTGTGGTGTGATCACTATAGCGGCTTTTTCCGTCATAGTGACCCTGAGACGGAAACAAATACACTATACTCTTTTTACTCTAATTGGCCTAAACTTGCTATCCCTTCGCCTCGGATGCTGAGTTGTAACAAGAGATTAACATTAGAATACGGTGCCAGTCACGAAGAGGTGCTAAGTAAAGGATGTACAGCCTTACTACGGTCTCTATCTGTCACTGCGCTATGTGAAATACGCTGCAAACGGACGAAAATCTGGACATTACCCACTGTAGTATTTATAAGTGTAGCCGATTGTACATACTTTCATCCATGCATCAAACACCAAGCCCACACGAACACTCAACAACACGCTTCCTTCTCAAGTGCTGAAGTTCATAATGGCGATATGTAATGATGGGGGTTTGTAATAATGCCTCAGGAATGCACTGGAAGAAAACCATCAGTATCCCCATTAGTGTCTTTCCCTCCTTGGTGTCACCTTCCCTGTGATGACCAAACGAGAAATCCTGTCCCAATACAGTATCTTATTTTCTATTAATTTTTACAAGATTTATGGCCCACTCCCAATACCATTCCAGTAGGAAACTTCTCTCGTCTCAGGCTCGTCTGGTTTTCCTTACATAGATACGTCTGGGACTACTAAGAACAGCCTCTCTTCTGTAACCTCCTACGGTCATTTCCAAGCAAAATATTGTTATACATAAACAATGGTACTTTTTTCAAGCTACCTCCTCCTCCTCCTCCTCTCCCTCTTCCTCCTCCCTTTCTTGTTCTTCCTCCTCCTTTTCCTCCTACTTCTTTTTCTCCCCCTCCTTGTCCTCCTCCCTCCTTTTCTTCCTCTTCCTCCACCTCCTCCACCTTTTCCTCCTCCTCCTTTTTCTCTTCCTCCTCCTCTTCCTTCACCTCCTCCTCCTCCTCTCCCTTTTCCTCCTCTTCCTCTTCCTTTTCCTCCTCTTCCTTTTCCTCCTCCTCCTCCTCCTTCTCCCTCTCCAGCAATCGGGTTGTGGTTCTCTTGTTACTTTCAGACATACGTATTATATCGTGTCGTTTACCAGTCTGTTAGCTTTAATGACTATCCAGTATTCTTTGATTTTCATACTCCTGAAATGGAACACAATGTCTGCGAAATTTTTGTCTTAGGCGATTTTAATATTCACCACTACTTTTGACTTTCCTATTACAATCATTGATCTCCTTAGTGAACAAGCTTATATATCAACCCTTCTGCTTAACTCTCATTCTTTGGTGGGAAGCCTCTGCCCACAGTCTTATATTAATAACCTGTTCTATCACTCCACTCAAGCTTCTGTTTTTTCCCAGGTAGAAATATTTAAAAAATTGTGGCACTGCATTCGGAGCTACTGAGGCAGTGCTTCTCTAAATTTTTGTTAAATGACTCATTTCCATAACTGACAGGTTCTGGATGTGCACTGTCCTTTATGGATTGTATCCTCTTCATGATGGAAGGACACATTTCTTTTTATTACCACTTAGCTCATGCCAAAAAGTCTTGGATCAGTCATGCTGTTGTTTATTCAGCACTATTATTCACCAATATCTTCTGTGCTGAATACATCTAATTCTACCCACTCATAAGCTGACAATCTACCTAACACTTTTCTACCCGCTTTATACAGAATCCATTATAAAGGTCAATACGAATCTCACGTCATAACGCCACGACACTCCTAACTTCTACGATATCAAAAGTTAGTTTGCTTGTAATTTGGGCAAAGGACACACTATTGAATTGAATGCTTCAGAAACTCAGTTTATTCACCCTATAATCTTCATCAGGGCAACACACAGCCTAATCATTATCTGAAAATTTTGTGGTATATCTTTTTCTTGTGATTTTTCTTGGGGATCACGCCATATCTTTAGCAAAATCAACTTCT